>LBNU01009095.1:45722-61626 GCA_014162995.1 Artemisia annua | reverse complement strand
CAAATATGATTGTTACTCACCCTAGTAATTATCTTGGACGATCCGGCCGGTTTATGAAGAAGAGAGAGAAGTATATGACGATGAATTGACTATCGTGAACCTAACCAAACCATTATCCAAAATCTTTATCCCTTTCCGCATATTAATAATCGAGTTGGTCTATATTTGAAACTCGGTAATCGGATTTCGTTTGATGGGCTGAAGAAGTACCCAATGGAACTTTCAAGAAATAAGTTAAATAATCGAGCATAACCTCCATAAAGTATTTCAGTTTGACTGTGAAGAAGGAAGATGTTGCGAAGTAAATGTAAATCTTTTCTTTAAATGATTTCTGAAACTACCCTTGTACTCGTTATTGCAAATTCTGATGATGCCAATTGTATTGGCTAATATGTTAAATATTCTTATGCCCCAATGGAATTTATGTCTCTTAAATGTTTAGGCTATGGTCATTGTATGACTTATTAGTACATTCATAGACGAAGAAGAACATCTCAGTTTGATTGGAGAACGGAGTTTTGGGAAAGCTGAAATAGAAATATGCTTCCGCACTTGCAAGTGGTACCTAACTTGGAATGCTTCTAGGAGAGACTCGGTCATGAACGTATATATCGCAGGAAGATGATTGTTTATGCATCAAGTCAACTACAACGTATGAGAAGATTGTTCACTGCATAAGATGGAATTGACAACAGTAGTGGTTACCCCGAAGAGTGGAAGACGATCCCTACAGAGCAGAAGTGCTGGCGAGCAGAGGACAAAATCTAGTCAAGAGGGCGAACCTGGAGCTGATGAAGACATGCAGTCTCACTTCCCTATTCATCTTGGTTGTACTAAGATGAATTGAGAGTGGAGGTAGACTGGATGATGAAGGGATTCAAGATCGTGCCAGAAGTTCACATTACTCCATCACATTTCAAGAGAGACTGCAAAAGGAATGATGAACCAGACTCAAGCTCATGATTTTGATCACTCCCAGATTGATAAAAGAATGAAGGTAAATTAACCAGATTTGAAGATATTGGAGATCATATATTTTGTATGGACAGAAATTGAAGTAAACCTCTAGGTTTGGATGAACTGATTAAGTAAGGAAGAAGTCGACGATGAATTTTCACTTCCGTTGACCCACTTAAATCTCGTGATCTGGTAATAAAACCCTATTCTCTGGAAACATCTCAGTTCCGTGTTCATTCTGCGTTTTCTGATATTGGCCTCATTTTGAGAATTCTGACGAATTGTGAAAATCTATGTTCTCGAACGCAGTACGTTGCTCTGATAGAAATTCTGGGATTCCCATTACTCTTTGAGCAGTCTGTTTTCCCCTAAGCTATCGAATCTGATTCTGTTAATCTCTGGACTGTAGAAGTACTAGTGGACTGGAATAGGTTGTCTGCTCACGACTCGAGATAAAGTATGATCATCATGAGGGCATAATTATGTGGTGCTCGTATTATGACGCCTGATCAACGTGATAATACTTACACCATATAATGTGCGCTTATTGTGATCATAGGATATCCGAGGAGTGCCTTTGAAATCCTGAAAGTTCTGATATCTTATCTGAATTATCCGCGATTAGTGAAACTCTGGATCCTTTCTGCCTATGTTTATGTTGTCCTTGTTCGTAAGAGATCTGAATAAGTTTGAACTCTCGATTTGCATTCTGCTGACCTCTGTATATCTGTTACAAATCTTAAGCTCCATAATAGAGCTCTATTGTCTGAATATCATCATTTGATCTGATTTCTGTCTACTTTCAATATGCATTTCTGATAAGACTCACCTAGCGTCATCTGTTATATGTTGCATTGGTTTGACCCGATTCACCCTGACCCGTTTTGTTTTGAGGGATCCTAAACCCTTTTATCTGGATTGAGTCATGAGAAACTAGTTGTCCTTGGAAGATTCTGTTGGGAGAACCTCCCTGAACGTGAAGATATCTGCGACGATCTTTCGTAATCTGCTACGGCTCCGTCTGACTTAGCGACTTCAAATTTCGCGGACGAAATTTTCTTTTAGAGGGGAAGAAGTTGTAATACCTAAAATTTAGAACTTTGCAAAATTACCAAATTGCCCCTATAATTTTAAAATTTTGTAAAAACTATAATTAAATAACAAATAATTCCTAAACTCTTATAAATATACAAACTATGATCAATAATAATTTTAATAGGACAATTGAATTATGAAAGCCCACCTAAAATTTATTTAGGCCACGCCTAAAATAATTAGAAGTCCAAAATTGTTTTAATAATTGTACAAAATTTAGAAATAAAAGAGATAAGAATCAAATAAATAAGGAAACTTAGAATTCTGATTTTTGGCCTCCTATAATCCCAAAAACTCGGCCATAATTGATTCCCTAAATCTCCTACATTATCTCCAATATCCGTATTATATTTTTACACCAAAACTAAACCCTAAAAAGCCTAAAAATCACAAGCGACGCCTCAATAATTTTCTGGAGCTCTTGAGTATTTTTCTAAGGTTCCATATATTGTAAGAGACATGGGAAAAATAGTGGTTCGATTTGTTGAAAGCTGGTTCGATGGTTGGTGATTTACATGCTCGATATAGTTGTAACCGAAAGATCAAAAATCCCACAACCTATTCTGGTCGATCCAAACCACATCTGGTATTTTTCTAATACTCTTTATATCCTATATCATCTGTATAAAATGATGGATTCGACCCATGCATGATTAAAAGGTCATACGAAAATTATTTTGATATAAACCCTAATATTGGGCTAAAATAAAAAGGGGCTGTATACGAATTTTATTTGGCTAATCTATATTTTTAGAACATGTTATTTTCATCCTAGAACACTATAAAAATGTGCTATAAATTATTGGAGGCTTATACGAATCATTTTGAATTAGTATTGTTTTTACCGATTGGATTAAAAAGCAAATGAGACATATACGAATTTTCTGAGGCATGACCATATTTTTAGAACATGTTATATTGATTATAGAATCTGGGAAAAATATGCTACGGATTATTAGAAGCTTTTATGTATTATTTGATTTTATTTTATTGTTACCGATTAAATAAAAAGAAAGAAAAGAAAAAGGAAAAATATGAACGAGACTAGGGTTTGGAATTCTGGATGTTTTGTGATGTTAATTAATGCTATATGATCATGTAATAATTGCTAAATGATTGGGAGGAAATTTGGTTAGGGTTTGTGGAATAATAATTAAAACCGATGATGATTTTGTAAATAGAAGGGTATGTTTTGTAAATTCTGAAACATGAGGGGCTGTTCTGAAAATCATAAAAGATCAGTAGGAAATTGTATAAAATAAGTATAAGGGTTAAATGGGTAAGTTTCATAATTAAAAGGTTTAATTTGTGAAATATATATAATTACATATAATTAATTGTAAATAATAATATTTGAGGGGTGTAAACTGTAATTCTGGGAACTTGAGATCAATTCTGGTCTAAATAAGTATTCAAAGGTGTAATGTGAAAATATGATGATTTATGAGGGCCTTATGGTAAATTTAATAAGTAATTAATTGTTTTTGATAAATTATATAATAAAAGGGCTAGTTTTGTAATTACGTGAAACTAAGGGTGTAAATGGTAATTTCTGTAACATGAAGGTAATTCTGGACCTAAAATTTATTTAAAGGTATCAAGAGTATTTTTGATAATTAAAGAGGGTTTATTTGTAATTTTCATAATTAAAAGGTATAATATGTAATTATTGTAAATTGAGGGGCTAAATATGTAAATTGTAAGTGAAGGGTTGTATTTTGTAATTTGAATATTAAAAAGGACTAAAGTGTAATTTAATGATATTTGATGGGCTTGCATGATTATTTGATGAATTATAAGGTTTATATGTTAAGTATATGTTTTAAAGGGCTAAAGAGTAAATATTATAACTTGAGGGACTAAAATGGTAAATATGGCAAATTAAGCATTGTATGATCTGAATAAATGGTTAAGGGCTGTTCTTGTAAATTTTGGATAAATGAAGGGCTTATTTGATAATTATATTAATTTATGGTTTAATTATGGAAATATGTTTAATTAAGGGTTTAATATGTAACTTTTGTAACTGGAGGGGTGTAAAGTGTAAATCTGATATCTGAGACTGGTATGACTTATGTCTAAGTGTTAAAATGTGATATATTTCATTTGTGACCTTTGAATTGAGTAATTGACACTTTAAACCCTAAACTATGCTAAAGTTTCAAAAGAAACCCTAATCTTGGGAAATAAGCATAAAACCATATCTGTGAATTCTGAGAAGCTAATAACTTGGCAAAATGATCAAAGTAACTTTAATGAAAATGTCTGTAAATGGAAACTTGCCAATTAAGGAAATCTTACTATTTATGGAAACCTGCTACTTTTGGAAAGTATTAATTTTGGAAACTTCTGAAATTGGAAACCTTCTAAAAATAGAAACTTACTAATTCTGGAAATCTAATAAGATAGGAAGTCATGCTAAATCTGGAAAGTTACTAAAAATAGAAATCTGCTAAATATGGAAAGATAACTCAAAAAGAAGCAATCTGATTTAAAATGAATAAATGAATAATTCTCGACTTCTAATCCGTCTAGGTCCAGTGAAGAATGAGGAGTTCCTATTTATGTCTGACGCTTTTGTGTCCGCTTTGTCTACTGGTTGAGGTACAGATATTCTGACCTTTCAGTAAGGTTTCTCATGACTCATGATCCGTCTTCCCCACTCCACTCTGATTTCTGATCTTGGTTCCTCTGATATCTCTGGTTCATTGATATTACATTTGTATGATAACTTTTGAAAATATAACCGGATGGCATGGGACAACTGTATGGATATGATTTCTGTTAATATGATATTAGACTTGTTTTAAATGGAAATTTAAATAACTCTTGCTAAAAATATTTTAAAGAACTACCTTTATGATAAATATGATTTTAAATGAAATGGAAGACTTCTAAATCTGTTTTTCTTATTAAACTTTCATACTTGTAAACTCTGAACCATTGGTATGAACCATTGTTACCTTTCTGTTTCTTTTGCTTAGGATTCCCTATGCCATTGCTATGATCCCTTACTGTTTGAACTTGTTTCCTGAATCATTGGTTATTTTCTGAATCACTTACTATCTGAAATTGCTATCTGAACCTTTGACATTGTATTTATGAAACATGGACCTCTGATATTAAACTTCTGATATATAAACCTTTTGATATTGAACTTCTGATTTATGAACCTCTGGCTTATGAACCTTTTTAAAAGATAAACTTCTGATTTATAAACCTTTTCAAAAGATAAACTTCTGATTTATAAACCCTTTAAAGGATGAACTTCTGACTTGTGAACCTTTCTAAAATTGAATCTCTGATTTATGAAACTACTAATCTGACTAAATCTGACATCTGTATATCTGATACGATCTGTAAAAAAATCTGGACATCTGTTTAATCTGGATAATTAATTCTGATATGTAATCTGAACTGTTAAAATTAGACATTGACCATTCAGTATGAAACCCGGGCTATCACTAGGCATGGGGGTTCCATGTCCGTGTCATTGATGCACCAGTGACATGACTCATGTGTGGGTGAGTGATTTCTCACACCGTCCCTTTGATTATGGTCTGCATGTGAATGGGTAAGGGGCGAATGGATGCATCCTAGGTCTGTTATCTGATATCTGTTATCTGTTATTATCTGTTATCTGGTGAATGTGGCTGTGTGTGCAATACACGTCCTTCACAACCCATTGAGGTCACCCCTCTGTTTATATCTGATATTCTGAGGCCTCCCCTCTGGATTGCATATGAGGCGATTATCTGTTATTATCTGATCTGTTCTGGGCACGTGGTTGAAATACTGAATACTTTGTCTGCACCTTAACTTAGATTTAAACTTAAACTGGTAACGTAACACTTAATCTTTTCTTATTAATATTTATTTCACCTTATTGTCATTATTTCTTATGCTATGACCATTCTGATACTCATCCAATGCAACATATTCGGTCTCTTTTCTTCTGTTTCATATTACCCTTTTGTTATATCTGTTCACTGGGCTTTTTAAGCTCAGCCGCGTTTTCTTTTCCCCGCGGCAGGTTTTAGAAGGAAGCTGGGTTATGGGTGAAGAGTGCAAATAGGAGTTTTAGAGAAGATTCTGCGTGGTTATATTCCAAGTGGTTTTGATAAGACTTTAGATTATCATTTTGTATTTTAAGATTCTGAGATGTATTCCTTTATCAGGAAAACGTTTGTAACCTTTGGAATTCAATTGTAATACATATGTTGTATGTCTGTATATGCTTTGATATGTCACCATAATGTAGCACTTCTACCCTTGGCGGGTTGGGGTGTTACAATTATGGTATCAGAGCCCAGGCTACGACTTGTAGTACATTAAACCTTGACCTGTGAAGTCTGGACCATTAAGTTCCGCTGTAGGCACCCGCAAGACAACCTCTGAGAATTACCGGTGAGGAATGGGTAGACTAGGACATCTAGTAGTAGCACTGCTTTCGCGTTACTCTGATTCGTGTTTCCGCCTTTAGTTATGCCTTTCAAGAATTTCTATTTCTGGGATTAAAATGTTTTGCAACCTAAATTCAGCAACCAAGTAAGTTGAGAAAACTTCAAAAATGACATTGAAACCTTATACCATTCCAGTTCACCTTGATTCTGATCCTCAGATTTCATTTTTGACTGACAAACATTCTGATAACTTACCGACCTTTCCTAAGGTCATTCAACCATGATGTGTTTGACACCTTCTGTAAATTCCTTACTTATGATGGGTATGAAAGGTATCATCTGATACTATTTGACCTTACAAGATCCTTTACTAGCAGAACCCAGTTGATTGTTAATTACTGATGCAGGAAAATTTGTTTACCTCCCTCTGAATGATGAACTCAGTTTACCAATCAGTTTCTTCGAAAGAATATGATAGTATGGATTTGTTAACTGAGCATGATGATACTGATAACTGGCATTCCATACATCTCATTTTTGATGATCATACGATGTTTGTATTACCATTGATACATACTCCGCCTATCACTTGTGTTGAAAACCAAACAAGATTCCAACACCTTGAACCGTTTTCTGAAGTATCTTGTACTGGACTCTGATATACAAACCATCTGCCTGGTTTGATGACTATATTTGTCCTATGAACCCGTTAGCTTTTGATAAATTTGATTTTTGAGGTCCTTTGATTATGGATTGGTTGACTCCTCATAAGTTACCATAGACCACTATACTGGTATATGACCTTTAAACAATCTGCCCACCCTACTTCTGTTTCTGGACCACATAAATCTGTTAAGATAAATGCTGCTATGAAAATACATATCCCGATCTTTTTTTGATTTTCAAATTTCTTCTGACATCTATTAGTGTCCACCCTTGAAAAGCTCTGGCACCGGCAGTATTTGTGGTACATGATTATATGATATTCTCTGATGAACCTTCTGGTACTCCCTCCTACTGAGAAATAGAGTTGGCACTGAACTGATCTCAATTGAAGAAGCCATGGAAGTTGAGAGAGCCGACCAAATATGATTGTTACTCACCCTAGTAATTATCTTGGACGATCCGGCCGGTTTATGAAGAAGAGAGAGAAGTATATGACGATGAATCGACTATCGTGAACCTAACCAAACCATTATCCAAAATCTTTATCCCTTTCCGCATATTAATAATCGAGTTGGTCTATATTTGAAACTCGGTAATCGGATTTCGTTTGATGGGCTGAAGAAGTACCCAATGGAACTTTCAAGAAATAAGTTAAATAATCGAGCATAACCTCCGTAAAGTATTTCAGTTTGACTGTGAAGAAGGAAGATGTTGCGAAGTAAATGTAAATCTTTTCTCTAAATGATTTCTGAAACTACCCTTGTACTCGTTATTGCAAATTCTGATGATGCCAATTGTATTGGCTAATATGTTAAATATTCTTATGCCCCAATGGAATTTATGTCTCTTAAATGTTTAGGCTATGGTCATTGTATGACTTATTAGTACATTCAGAGACGGAGAAGAACATCTCAGTCTGATTGAGAATGTAGTTCTGGGAAGGCTGATATAGAAATATGCTTCCGCACTTGCAAGCGGTACCTAACTTAGAATGTTTCTAGAAGAGACTCGGTCATGAACATATGCATTACAGGAAGATGATTGTTTATGCGTTATTGCGACTACAACGGATGAGAAGATTGTTCACGGCATGAGTTGGAATTAGCAACAGCAGTGGTTACCCCGAAGAGTGGAAAACGATCCCTTCATGGCAGAAGTGTTGGCGAGCAGAGAACAAGATCTAGTCAAGACGGCGGACCTAGAGCAGATGAAGACATACAGTCTCACTTCCCTATTCATCTTGGTTGTACTAGGATGAATTAAGAGCGGAAGCAGACTGGATGATGGAGGAATTCAAGATTGTGCCAGAAGTTCATATTACTCCATCACATTCCAAGAGGAACTGCCGAAGGATTGACGAACCAGACTCAAGTTCATGATTTTATTCATCCCATGTTTAAATGGACTGATTCTGTGAAGGAAGAAGTTGACGATGAATTCTCATTTCCGTTGACCCACTTAAGTTTTATATCTGGTTATAAAATGTTGTAAAGATTTTAAATTCTCTAGAAACACCTCAGTTCCGTGTTTACTCTGCGTTTTCTGATATTGGCCTCATTTTGAGAATTCTGACGAATTGTGAAAATCTATGTTCTCGAACGCAGTACGTTGCTCTGATAGAAATTCTGGGATTCCCATTACTCTTTGAGCAGTCTGTTTTCCCCTAAGCTATGGAATCTGATTCTGTTAATCTCTGGACTGTAGAAGTACTAGTGGACTAGAATAGGTTGTCTGTTCACGACTCGAGATAAAGTATGATCATCATGAGGGCATAATTATGTGGTGCTCGTATTATGACGCCTGATCAACGTGATAATACTTACACCATATAATGTGCGCTTATTGTGATCATAGGATATCCGAGGAGTGCCTTTGAAATCCTGAAAGTTCTGATATCTTATCTGAATTATCCGCGATTAGTGAAACTCTGGATCCTTTCTGCCTATGTTTATGTTGTCCTTGTTCGTAAGAGATCTGAATAAGTTTGAACTCTCGATTTGCATTCTGCTGACCTCTGTATATCTGTTACAAATCTTAAGCTCCATAATAGAGCTCTATTGTCTGAATATCATCATTTGATCTGATTTCTGTCTACTTTCAATATGCATTTCTGATAAGACTCACCTAGCGTCATCTGTTATATGTTGCATTGGTTTGACCCGATTCACCCTGACCCGTTTTGTTTTGAGGGATCCTAAACCCTTTTATCTGGATTGAGTCATGAGAAACTAGTTGTCCTTGGAAGATTCTGTTGGGAGAACCTCCCTGAACGTGAAGATATCTGCGACGATCTTTCGTAATCTGCTACGGCTCCGTCTGACTTAGCGACTTCAAATTTCGCGGACGAAATTTTCTTTTAGAGGGGAAGAAGTTGTAATACCTAAAATTTAGAACTTTGCAAAATTACCAAATTGCCCCTATAATTTTAAAATTTTGTAAAAACTATAATTAAATAACAAATAATTCCTAAACTCTTATAAATATACAAACTATGATCAATAATAATTTTAATAGGACAATTGAATTATGAAAGCCCACCTAAAATTTATTTAGGCCACGCCTAAAATAATTAGAAGTCCAAAATTGTTTTAATAATTGTACAAAATTTAGAAATAAAAGAGATAAGAATCAAATAAATAAGGAAACTTAGAATTCTGATTTTTGGCCTCCTATAATCCCAAAAACTCGGCCATAATTGATTCCCTAAATCTCCTACATTATCTCCAATATCCGTATTATATTTTTACACCAAAACTAAACCCTAAAAAGCCTAAAAATCACAAGCGACGCCTCAATAATTTTCTGGAGCTCTTGAGTATTTTTCTAAGGTTCCATATATTGTAAGAGACATGGGAAAAATAGTGGTTCGATTTGTTGAAAGCTGGTTCGATGGTTGGTGATTTACATGCTCGATATAGTTGTAACCGAAAGATCAAAAATCCCACAACCTATTCTGGTCGATCCAAACCACATCTGGTATTTTTCTAATACTCTTTATATCCTATATCATCTGTATAAAATGATGGATTCGACCCATGCATGATTAAAAGGTCATACGAAAATTATTTTGATATAAACCCTAATATTGGGCTAAAATAAAAAGGGGCTGTATACGAATTTTATTTGGCTAATCTATATTTTTAGAACATGTTATTTTCATCCTAGAACACTATAAAAATGTGCTATAAATTATTGGAGGCTTATACGAATCATTTTGAATTAGTATTGTTTTTACCGATTGGATTAAAAAGCAAATGAGACATATACGAATTTTCTGAGGCATGACCATATTTTTAGAACATGTTATATTGATTATAGAATCTGGGAAAAATATGCTACGGATTATTAGAAGCTTTTATGTATTATTTGATTTTATTTTATTGTTACCGATTAAATAAAAAGAAAGAAAAGAAAAAGGAAAAATATGAACGAGACTAGGGTTTGGAATTCTGGATGTTTTGTGATGTTAATTAATGCTATATGATCATGTAATAATTGCTAAATGATTGGGAGGAAATTTGGTTAGGGTTTGTGGAATAATAATTAAAACCGATGATGATTTTGTAAATAGAAGGGTATGTTTTGTAAATTCTGAAACATGAGGGGCTGTTCTGAAAATCATAAAAGATCAGTAGGAAATTGTATAAAATAAGTATAAGGGTTAAATGGGTAAGTTTCATAATTAAAAGGTTTAATTTGTGAAATATATATAATTACATATAATTAATTGTAAATAATAATATTTGAGGGGTGTAAACTGTAATTCTGGGAACTTGAGATCAATTCTGGTCTAAATAAGTATTCAAAGGTGTAATGTGAAAATATGATGATTTATGAGGGCCTTATGGTAAATTTAATAAGTAATTAATTGTTTTTGATAAATTATATAATAAAAGGGCTAGTTTTGTAATTACGTGAAACTAAGGGTGTAAATGGTAATTTCTGTAACATGAAGGTAATTCTGGACCTAAAATTTATTTAAAGGTATCAAGAGTATTTTTGATAATTAAAGAGGGTTTATTTGTAATTTTCATAATTAAAAGGTATAATATGTAATTATTGTAAATTGAGGGGCTAAATATGTAAATTGTAAGTGAAGGGTTGTATTTTGTAATTTGAATATTAAAAAGGACTAAAGTGTAATTTAATGATATTTGATGGGCTTGCATGATTATTTGATGAATTATAAGGTTTATATGTTAAGTATATGTTTTAAAGGGCTAAAGAGTAAATATTATAACTTGAGGGACTAAAATGGTAAATATGGCAAATTAAGCATTGTATGATCTGAATAAATGGTTAAGGGCTGTTCTTGTAAATTTTGGATAAATGAAGGGCTTATTTGATAATTATATTAATTTATGGTTTAATTATGGAAATATGTTTAATTAAGGGTTTAATATGTAACTTTTGTAACTGGAGGGGTGTAAAGTGTAAATCTGATATCTGAGACTGGTATGACTTATGTCTAAGTGTTAAAATGTGATATATTTCATTTGTGACCTTTGAATTGAGTAATTGACACTTTAAACCCTAAACTATGCTAAAGTTTCAAAAGAAACCCTAATCTTGGGAAATAAGCATAAAACCATATCTGTGAATTCTGAGAAGCTAATAACTTGGCAAAATGATCAAAGTAACTTTAATGAAAATGTCTGTAAATGGAAACTTGCCAATTAAGGAAATCTTACTATTTATGGAAACCTGCTACTTTTGGAAAGTATTAATTTTGGAAACTTCTGAAATTGGAAACCTTCTAAAAATAGAAACTTACTAATTCTGGAAATCTAATAAGATAGGAAGTCATGCTAAATCTGGAAAGTTACTAAAAATAGAAATCTGCTAAATATGGAAAGATAACTCAAAAAGAAGCAATCTGATTTAAAATGAATAAATGAATAATTCTCGACTTCTAATCCGTCTAGGTCCAGTGAAGAATGAGGAGTTCCTATTTATGTCTGACGCTTTTGTGTCCGCTTTGTCTACTGGTTGAGGTACAGATATTCTGACCTTTCAGTAAGGTTTCTCATGACTCATGATCCGTCTTCCCCACTCCACTCTGATTTCTGATCTTGGTTCCTCTGATATCTCTGGTTCATTGATATTACATTTGTATGATAACTTTTGAAAATATAACCGGATGGCATGGGACAACTGTATGGATATGATTTCTGTTAATATGATATTAGACTTGTTTTAAATGGAAATTTAAATAACTCTTGCTAAAAATATTTTAAAGAACTACCTTTATGATAAATATGATTTTAAATGAAATGGAAGACTTCTAAATCTGTTTTTCTTATTAAACTTTCATACTTGTAAACTCTGAACCATTGGTATGAACCATTGTTACCTTTCTGTTTCTTTTGCTTAGGATTCCCTATGCCATTGCTATGATCCCTTACTGTTTGAACTTGTTTCCTGAATCATTGGTTATTTTCTGAATCACTTACTATCTGAAATTGCTATCTGAACCTTTGACATTGTATTTATGAAACATGGACCTCTGATATTAAACTTCTGATATATAAACCTTTTGATATTGAACTTCTGATTTATGAACCTCTGGCTTATGAACCTTTTTAAAAGATAAACTTCTGATTTATAAACCTTTTCAAAAGATAAACTTCTGATTTATAAACCCTTTAAAGGATGAACTTCTGACTTGTGAACCTTTCTAAAATTGAATCTCTGATTTATGAAACTACTAATCTGACTAAATCTGACATCTGTATATCTGATACGATCTGTAAAAAAATCTGGACATCTGTTTAATCTGGATAATTAATTCTGATATGTAATCTGAACTGTTAAAATTAGACATTGACCATTCAGTATGAAACCCGGGCTATCACTAGGCATGGGGGTTCCATGTCCGTGTCATTGATGCACCAGTGACATGACTCATGTGTGGGTGAGTGATTTCTCACACCGTCCCTTTGATTATGGTCTGCATGTGAATGGGTAAGGGGCGAATGGATGCATCCTAGGTCTGTTATCTGATATCTGTTATCTGTTATTATCTGTTATCTGGTGAATGTGGCTGTGTGTGCAATACACGTCCTTCACAACCCATTGAGGTCACCCCTCTGTTTATATCTGATATTCTGAGGCCTCCCCTCTGGATTGCATATGAGGCGATTATCTGTTATTATCTGATCTGTTCTGGGCACGTGGTTGAAATACTGAATACTTTGTCTGCACCTTAACTTAGATTTAAACTTAAACTGGTAACGTAACACTTAATCTTTTCTTATTAATATTTATTTCACCTTATTGTCATTATTTCTTATGCTATGACCATTCTGATACTCATCCAATGCAACATATTCGGTCTCTTTTCTTCTGTTTCATATTACCCTTTTGTTATATCTGTTCACTGGGCTTTTTAAGCTCAGCCGCGTTTTCTTTTCCCCGCGGCAGGTTTTAGAAGGAAGCTGGGTTATGGGTGAAGAGTGCAAATAAGAGTTTTAGAGAAGATTCTGCGTGGTTATATTCCAAGTGGTTTTGATAAAACTTTAGATTATCATTTTGTATTTTAAGATTCTGAGATGTATTCCTTTATCAGGAAAACGTTTGTAACCTTTGGAATTCAATTGTAATACATATGTTGTATGTCTGTATATGCTTTGATATGTCACCATAATGTAGCACTTCTACCGTTAGCGGGTTGGGGTGTTACAAGTTCTAACGTTCTTTTTTCTATATTACAGGGTGGTATGGACCGAGTATGTGGCGGTTATACTTTCGGTTAGCCTTGGGTTCGAAGTTGCACATCTTGAATTGCCATCAATACACCGAAACTTCTGACTTTCTTGGGGGTACCTACTACCATCACAAGCTTTTCTACATTGGCAAAGTTACATTGTAACCAACTAACCACTCATCAGTTATATTACATATTGTCATTTTTTAAACAACAGAGATTCTATCCTGTTCGAGAAAGATCAGAATTAGCTTTGGACTTCCAAGACTTTGTGAGAACAATTGTTGCAGTCAAAAGCTTTCAAACACTTCCCTCATGATATTGTAAGTTTTGACCTACACATGTTTCTTTTTTTTCTAGTAGTGATGTTTTATGGTAGCTAATGATACAGTTCTTTGCTAGACAATTTCCTTGGACATTAATCAAGCTACAACTACACTTGATCGAATGAGTTGATGATGAAATGTTACAGAGACGGTCAAGTCGTACATCACGATGTCACCACAAATGAAGTTGATTCTGCTGAAGAAATTATAAAGGGCCTATCTGTTCTTCATCAGAAGTGGTGCACAATCTTTAATTGGCAAGATGGTCCTCTTGTTCAAGCGATGAAGAATGGGGACCTGTTTCTTGTGGATGAGATATCTTTGGCTGATGATAGTGTTCTCGAAAGATAAANCAAAAGCTTTCAAGCACTTCCCTCATGATATTGTAAGTTTTGACCTACACATGTTTCTTTTTTTTCTTTTTTTTTCTAGTAGTGATGTTTTATGGTAGCTAATGATACAGTTCTTTGCTAGACAATTTCCTTGGACATTAAATGAAGTTGATTCTGCTGAAGAAATTATAAAGGGCCTATCTGTTCTTCATCAGAGTGCACAATCTTTAATTGGCAAGATGGTCCTCTTGTTCAAGCGATGAAGAACGGGGACCTGTTTCTTGTGGATGAGATATCTTTGGCTGATGATAGTGTTCTCGAAAGATTGAATAGTGTCTTGGAGCTTGAGATGAACATGGTCTGTTTTATTCATCATTTTTTCTCTAGAATTTTTCTAATGAAATTATAGATGGATAATAGAATTAGACTCTTTTATATCTTTTTCCAAACTTAATTGTTATTGAATTAAATATATTTGTTTAAACAGTCTTTGGCGGAGAAGGGTGGGTCTGATCTTGAGTAAATAACAACACATGAGAAGTTTTTCATACTTGCAACGATGAATCCAGGTGGCGATTTTGGTAAAAAGGAATTATCTCCAGCACTTCGCAATCGATTTAATGAGACTTGCGTATCCCCTATGACTGAGCTGAATTAGCTAAAATGCATAGCATTGGATAAGTATGTGATTTTTATATTTCATATTTTGAGGTTTTTGGTGTATGTAATGTTTAGTCCCTGACGTATGTTCTTTCTTTCAGGATCTCAAATCCTGAAATATTATTTGTGGCTGATGCTATGATAAATTTCTGGAAGGTATGATTTTTTTTAGATTATGCCATATAAATGCTATCTATCAAAAAGGTTTACTCTAGTATTATCGTGCGTCTATGGCAGTTTGACACAGATCTTTGTGCAGTGGTTCAATGGGTTACAAACTGGAAGAAAGCGTAATGTGAGAGATTTGTTGTCTTGGATAGATTTTATAAAATTATTATTTTTAATAATCATTATTACTCGCTATGGTTGACACTTTTTTATTGGTTTTTAATGTGTTGCCAGGCCAAAGATATAAAGGTCACTTGCTTGCTGTGTTATTGCTCTGAAGGAGACAACATCCTTGCTGCCCTTCATTTGGCGTAAGCAGCGTGCAGGCTTGCGCGACTGAGCCCTGAAACCAAAAAGGTATATAAAAACGTATAAAAAACATATATTAAAAAATATATATAAAAAGTATATAAGAATGTGTATAAAAAATATATGAACACATATATGTTTTTATAAATATGTATATAAAAACGTATATAAAAACATATTTAAAAAGTATACAAAAACGTATTAAAATGTCTAAAAAGTATAAAAAAAAAAAAAAAAAAAAAAAAAAAAAAAAAAAAAAAAAAAAAAAAAAAAAAAAAAAAA
>LBNU01009095.1:16872-44967 GCA_014162995.1 Artemisia annua | reverse complement strand
ATAATAATAATAATAATAATAATAATAATAATAATAATAATAATAATAATAATAATAATAATAATAATAATAATAATAATAATAATAATAATAATAATAATATATACGAGTTAGAATAATAACAACAACAACAATAATAATAATAATAATAATAACAATAATAATAATAATAATAATAACAATAATAATAATAATAATGCGGATAGTTATAATCATAACATGTTTACAATGAAACATACATTAGCAAAATTGTTTTTAAAGGGCACAAATACCGCACAATACCTACGTAAATTACTACTAGAATTGATTGGGGTTGGGTTAATTAGAGTTTATAGTTAGAATAATATTAAATTAATAAATAACAAATAAAATAATTAAATACGTAAATAAAACTTTAATAATAATAATAATAATAATAATAATAATAATAATAATAATAATAATAATAATAATAATAATAATAATAATAATAATAATAATAATAATAATAATAATAATAATAATAATAATAATAGATCAAATAGTTATACTTACTATTATAGTTAGAATAATAATAAATCAATAAATAACAAATAAAATAATTAAATCAATAAATAAAATTTTAATCATGATAATAAAATAATAATAATAATAATAATAATTAATATAGTTAGAATAATAATAAATAACAAATAAAATAATTAAATAAATAAATAAAACTTTAATAATAATAATAATAATAATATTAATATGTACTAGTTAGAATAATAATAACAACAACAACAACATCAACAACAATAATAATAATAATAATAATAATAATAATAATAATAATAATAATAATAATAATAATAATAATAATAATAATAATAATAATAATAATAATAATAATAATAATAATAATAATAATAATGCGGATAGTTATAATCATAGCATGTTTACAATGAAACTTACATTAACAAATTGGTTTTTAAAGGGCACAACTACCGCACAATACCTACGTAAATTACTACTAGAATTGATTGGGGTTGGGTTAATTAGAGTTTATAGTTAGAATAATATTAAATTAATAAATAATAAATAAAATAATTAAATAAATGAATAAATAAAATTTTAATAATAATAATAATAATAATAATAATAATAATAATAATAATAATAATAATAATAATAATAATAATAATAATAATAATAATAATAATAATAATAATAGTAGTAGTAGTAGTAGTAGTAGTAGTAGTAGTAGTAGTAGTAGTAGTAGTAGTAGTAGTAGTAGTAGTAGTAGTAGTAGTAGTAGTAGTAGTAGTAGTAGTAGTAGTAGTAGTAGTAGTAGTAGTAGTAGTAACAATAAATCACAAATAAAATAATTAAATCAATAAATAAAATTTTAATCTATAACAAATAGGGTAAACCCCTAACTTCCCAATCCAATCCTCTTCACTATGACATGTATCTGTAGCCCATATGTTGCTAAATGCAAATAAGATCAGAATGCAAACCAAAGCTAACACAATCTGCCATAGACTAACAATAGGGTTTTGCAAACCCTAACTTACAACTTAATGGTCATGTACCCATCAAATATGAATCAGTTCACAAATTCCACACAACGGCTGGTGGGGGACTCTAAAACCACGGATAGAGCTGCAAGCATAACCTCGCTCCAAAAGTGTGCGTTTAGATGCAGAATCGAATAAACTTCATGTCATGATCCCATTCACGTCAGCCACTAAATCGATCACAAGACCAGCAATAAACGAAACCCTAATAATTAGGAATTCGTTATCTTCAAAGAACAGTCCCAAAATCGCCTTAAACCAAGCATAATATGTAGAAACGCATGTGAACCAAGGCATATCTGCACCAACTCTTGTGATCGTACCATGAATTAGGGTTTTTGAATAAGTTACCCACAAACTTAACTTACAATCTCTCAAAACCCACGTTCCAATACCAAAGCAACATCATCACGACCCATAGTCGACTTACAGTAACAAAAAACCATAATGGTTACACACAAGAAATAGACCACGATCATCAAATCGACATTCACCATACAAGCACATGATATATACTATAACGCGCATTAATGAACCATAGCGATCAATCATCAAAAAACAAAACCCAAAAAAGGAGATCGTTCATGTAAACACAACCTAACAACCAATCGGTTAGGTTTAGATGTTAATCGCCCAATAAACAGATCTTATAAAGATATCCCATAAAGGATAAACGATCCAATCAACCAGACAACCCTAAATCGATTATAAGATAGAAAACAAAATCGTTAAGGGTTAGAAAACCAAAAACGATTAAAAGATAAACCTGGTAATCGATTAGGGTATAAATAAGAAATCATAATAAACCCTCAAAAAAGAAATCGATTTAAACCGACTATATGAAAATCGTTAAGGGTTTATTTTAGGCGGCGAAATCAGAGAGATAATGAATGAAAATCACTAGCACACCCCTTCCCAGATGATTACTACCCTTAAAACCGATTGCATATCATTACAAGAACAATAGAGAGGCGGTTTAAAGGAGGTTTTTTGCGATTGGGAGATGGGGGAAGAGGTGGCCGGATTTCGCCCCTAGGGGAGAGAGAATTAGGGTTTAGGTAGGTTTTTGTTTTGGTTCTTAAACCCTTGGTTATTGCTTATACGCAACTACTACAGTTTGATTATGTTGATTACAATGAGGTGGTATTGCGTCACTATTGCATGTTAGGGTTTATCCATATCGACCATGCAGGGTAATGATGATTTGCTGTCTTACTTATTGTTGTATTCACCACCTGGTAATGGTTTACGATTGTGTGCTTAAACCTTTGTGTTGCTGGTATGATCCGTTATAAGGTTCGTGGATTGTATTACTAAATCGTTTCCTTGGGGATCGTTGCTGCTAATGTGCGGATCATATGTTTGTATGCCTTAACAGTTTTTCACATTGTTCATCTTTCAAAGACTCCTTGGTCTGATTTGATTGGATCATTGGTGGCATGCAACAGTAAGGTACTATGTTTATGAAGATTATGTGGACCTATGAGCACACATTTATGTAGGGATTGGGTTCGATTGATGTTCTAATTTCAGTCTTTTGTGTGATCATGGGAGGTGTTGTGCATGGTGACTTGATCATTATTTGTCTTCAAGTTTTTCACTCGAATATGTAGGAAGATTGGTTCAAGTTACTATATGCTGGAAGGTTGGGTCGATTAGACCATGTTACGCTTCAATTTCGCGTTGATACGGAAGTCACTCTTATTAGATTATTAGATTATGCATTTGCATAATTCTAATAGAAGACGCAATTGGTTGAAGCTGGAAGTTTGAACTACTATGACGATTTGAAGATTCAAGGATTTGTCTACTTGAATAGCATCTAATTTTTATATATAGTCGTTGTAGTTTTGTTTCAATGTTTGTAAGCATTTAGTATGGTAGTGGTCTTTTTCTTGTAACTAAGAAATGTTAATGCCTATGTAACGGGCTAAGATATGGGACTTCACCCATATCCATTGTACTTAAATGATTTTTGGTTAATGCATTTTACCGGGGTACAGGATTATTCCCCTTTACCCAAAAAAAATCCTATGTCACCGTACCTCTTTACACTTGTTATGGAAGTTTTAACTCTTCTATTGCAGCAAAGGGTTGATCAAAGGAATGATTTCTTGTACCATAATCTTTGTGAAAGTCTGAAAATTATTAACCTCTGTTTTGCGGATGATCTATTTATCTTTACTCATGGTGATGTTGTTTCAGCTATTGTGGTTATGGATGCGCTAGATGAGTTCAAGAACCTGTCGGGCCTGGTTCCTAGTATTTCGAAGAGCACGGCTTTCTTTTGTCATGTGCCAAATCATGTTAAGTTGTCCATTTTGAACTCTTTGTCTATTAACGAAGGTACTCTTCCTGTTAAATATTTGGGTGTTCCCTTAATATCTTCATGGTTGTTGTATCGGGATTGTAAAGTTCTTGTTGAAAGGGTTCAAAATAGATTATCAGATTGGAAGAACAAGTTTTTATCCGTGGCGGGTCGATTACAGCTCATTATCTCTGTGTTATCATCCATGCATATATATTGGGCTTCTGTCTTTTTCCTTGATGTCCGTGTCATTCATGATATTGAACAGCTTATGCGTGGTTTCTTATGGTGTCAGGGTGATATGAGAAAGGGTAAGGCTAAGGTGGCATGGGAGGATATTTGTAAGCCTAAAGAGGAGGGTGGTTTAGGCATACGTAGCCTCCATGATTTTAATGTCGCACTTATGGCGAAACATGTTTATAGTATTTTTTTTGGGTAAAGGGGAACATCCTGCACCCGGTAAAATACATTAACCGAAAACGTTTAAGTACAAAGGATGAGAGTGAGTCTCTCATCAAAGTCCCAAAGGACACGACCATTACCTCTATATAAGAATGACATGAGATTCTTATAACTAACAGATCTAACAATAACTAACAATGACTAGCAAAAATACAATACAATATAACACAACATCTAAGTCATTATAGCTATTCAGATCTTGAACATGAAGAAACCGTAACCAAGTTTCCCCAACTTCCAAAGTATTGCAAACTTCCAGCTTCAAACCATTGCATCTTCTATTAGTATTATGCAAAATGCATAATCTAATAACCTAATAAGAATGACTCCCGTAGCAATTAAACTTGAAGCATAATCATGGTCGAAGCGACCCAATCTTCCAGCATATCCAAACTTGAACCATTCTTCCAACAAATACGAGTGAAATATATGAAGAAAACAGTGTCAAGTCACAAGGGCTCAAGTAAAAAACACCACACCTCACATGACATGATTTCACATACCAATAAGCTGCAAAAGTGCAACCAAGATGCAAACCGATGGTATGCAAATCTGCCAACCAGCAACGTACAAGCCATGATCACCCCAAAAAACAACCACGTAACATCAATAGAAGCAAAGTGAGGGCACCATGAACCGAACTAAGGGTGATGAAACCCTAACATGCAGATCGAATGTGCAAACAAAATGACCAGATCCAATAATCATGGTAAACATGGACATGTACATGATCAAATCACTCCCAAACGATCTAAATTCAACAGCATCACCATAGTAACAACCACTTAGAACAATCTATACCCAATAAGAATGGCAATGGTGAACAAGCATAGCAAACATAGGGTAACAAGACCCTAACTTACACACTGAACCTCCAAGTCGAATTGCCATCTCCCCAAACCCACGTACATAGTAACACATCGTGAAAGAAACACGAACATCAAAACAACCCCTGGCATAGGTTGACGTACCTTAAACAACCAGATCCATCATGACCAACCAACAACCAGAATAGATGCATAATATACGAACCTTAAAATAGGGAATCGTAATTCAGTAAGCACATCAATCCCCACAAGTAACATATACCAGCATCAATAATCGAAACCTAAAAAGATTCCATGGAGTGATACGCAAAAAGCTATAATATATGTTAATAGCCAGCCAAAGATCGTATAAAGAAGAAGCCATGTACCACAGCGATCGAGCAGATGAAACCCAAAAACCCTAACATCGATTTAAAAGGAATCGTTTAGGGTTATAGAGAAATAATTAAACCCTCAAAGTAGATCGATCTCCCTAAATAGAAGATCAATCACCAACCGATTTAAATAAAACTTGATAGCGATTAGGGTTTAATGGAACAGGATGCGATATCACAAGATTTAAAGAGAAAAGAACAAAAACACACCCCTTCCAAGATAATAACTACCTTAAAACCGATTGCATATCATTCATAGAACAATAGAGAGGCGGATTTAAGAGGTAATTTTTGATCGGAGCATGATGGAAGGGGTGGCCGGATATCGCCTCCCTAGGGGAGAGCGTTTAGGGTTTTTTTCGCCTATACCCTCACTTGTGGACTTGGGATATGTTTATAGTATTTTTTGGGTAAAAGGGTTAATTTACCTCGGCAAAATTCATTACACCAAAAAGCGTTGAAGTACATAGGATGAGGGTGACTTCCCTCATCTCAGTCCCTGAGGACACTTACAGACTCTTATCTAAGAATGGCAACCATTCTTAAAACTAACATGCACAACATGTGCAACTGACCAAACAACCATGCTAAACAAAAGCAACATAACAAGCAAGAATAACAAAAATAATAGACATAAAAACTATTTCTTCTTGCGTCCTTGCACCTGGAAATCTTTCGGAGAACCATTCTTGAACTTGGAATACATTTCAATATCATCGTAGTTCTCGTAGACTTCATCAACTTCATCAACATACTCAACAATCTCAGCTTCAGCAGCAAACGAAACCCTCTTCAAAGGACTCTTCACTGTGGTAGTAAACGAGCTAGAATGATCAAGATCAGAAGAAGCCACGCTTGTAGAAGCACCATCATTGTGAGAACCAAGCTCCCACAAACCATCACTAGTGTTATGCAATGGAACCGCATTAACACCATTGATCCCCATAGATTCCACACCCCCAAAAGAAGCATGATCATCCACATGTTCCGGCTGCCCAAGTTGAGTGTGTCCATCCTCAACAGTAGCAGCCCCTAAATCACTCTTCAAAGCATCATGAGATGTACCACTCGAATTAGAATCACCATTAGTAGGCTTAGCAGCCCCGGCATTAGGTTGTGTACCTTTATTCTTCTTCTTGGTAGCCGGTTTAGAAACAGGTTGGTATGAAAGTTTAGACTTAGTTGAAATCCCCCAAGTCCCTTTCTTACCCTTATCATTAGTATGACCAGCCTTTGTAGCGTGAACCTTACCATCTTGTTGAGTCGAATCCTTAGTAACCCGCTTATGCCTAAGAGGACACCCATCATCATCATGATTGAAACAAACACACTTAGAACACCAAGATGGCCACCATTCATACTCAACATCAAGAACTTCCATGTAACTACCCTTACCCTTAGGCAAAGGAATTTCAACCTCAATTGATTCCAAAACATCCAAATCAGCCGATAATTCAATAAGTACCCGTGCATATGAATAACGTCCCCAAGGATTCTTACACATATCATTAGTACCTGTATCAAACCGTATTATCCGCCCCAACTGTTTTGCAATCAAACTTACACCGGCTTTAGAGTATACAACGGAAGGTACATTATGGATACGTACCCAAACCGGTACCTTAGTAATCTTCTCCTTTTCCAACCTCATATTAGGCACCCAAACATGTAAGAATAAAGGCATAGATCGGATAAACCAAGGACCACCATTAAGAACTTTATTCATACCTTCAAGTGATGAGAATTTGAAAATGAAGAAACCCTTCCGCAATATAACATGTTCAAAGCCGAACCTAGCCCAAGCATGCTTGACATAATCTTTCACAATAGGAAACGCAATTCTTTGACCAATGAAATAACCGTATAATGAATTATTAAGTTTAGTGCACATATCATCAACTACGGCCATTGGAATAACCACTCTTGAACCCGACCTAGTAGCCTCATCAACATGTGATTCACTAGGTACATTAGGCTCACAAGAACCTCCAATATTACCACCATTGACCATCCCATCACCATTAACCTTGGTCGTATCAACACTAGCAGCCCCCAAAGAATCAGATGCCACACCATTGTTAGACTTAGGAATATTAGTTTTAGAACTAGCCAAACGTACCCCTTGTTGTTTAGCACCATTCGGATCAGAACCAATGGGACCATGATCACTAGGAAGAGCAAAGCTACCTGTTTTTCCTTCCAAACCTGCACTTTTCAATATAGCATTCAATGGCATACTTGCATTAGTAATAATCTTGCCATCTATATTACCAATCTTAGCAGCCAACCCCGTAGCCTTCGAAGGCGGTTTAACATTACGAACATTAGATTCCATGACAATCTCTAAACCCATGTACAATAAAACTTACAGCGGCAACAAAGCTCACTTCTAACCCACGTACAATTAAACGAACAGCAGCAACGTGCACTAGTTTGAAACAACCCAAATTCAGTCCAAAACCACCAACGATCCAATAGAATTAACCCTAAACGAGTTTAGAAACAAATCGTTATGGTTGAAATCCCCCAGCAACAAATCGTATCAATAATAAAACGAAACCCTAAGAAGGGAATCGTTTGTAATGAATGAACAATACGCAAATAAACCAAATCGTCCTTATATATTAAAAGTCGATTTAGGGAACCGACTTTATGAAATTAGGAAATATAAGGAACGATTATAGATAAGGATATGATTTAATCTCTAAGAAAACGATTCACTATGAAGAACGATTGGAGAATTAGGGATTAAATCAAAAAACGATTTTCAAAACCCTAAACAACCAGCCACAAAAACCAGCAATTAATGTGAATTAAGCTAGAATAATGATCAGAAAAGTGAATAACACGAATGGTAAACACTAAATCTAAACAAATCGTTGCAAAGAACACAAGAATTGGAAGGATAAGAGTGAAAAACGATTAGGACTGGTAGGGAGAAGAAAATCGCCCACACAAGAGAACTTTTAGGGTTCCTTACTTTAAAAGAACTGTTTATAGTATTTTGAGTCATAAGAAATCTTTATGGGTCAAGTGGATCCATGCATATAAACTTCGTGGTAGGAGTTTTTGGGTTGTTCCATGTACTGGTGATATGAGTTGGGGCTGGAGGAAATTGCTTCAAATTCGTTCAATCATTCGGCCATTTTTCTGGTTCCATATTCGTGATGGTAAGAGGGCTTTTGTTTGGTTTGACAATTGGTGTTCCTTGAGCCCTTTAAAGAGTTTGCTTACTACTAGAGATATTTCTCGGTCTGGGTTTTCTTTAAATAACTCAGTTGGCGAATTGCTTAATGATGGGTTTGGAGATAGCCTAACGAGTGGAGTGTAAGGATTCCTGCTTTATCGACTATTGACCCTCCGACTCTTATTGAAGGTGTTGATGACGAGTTAGTTTGGAGAGTACCTAATGGTGAATTCAGGCCATTCACCATTTCTCTTGTATGGGATTCTATCCGTGATAGTGCAAATCTGGTCTCTTGGTTTTATGTGGTGTGGTTCCCTCAGTGTATCCCTAAACATGCGATTAATCTTTGGCTTGTTGTTAATAGCAAGCTGAAAACTCAAGATAGGCTAAGGCAATGGGATGTTGGTCCTGAAACTGACTTAAACCTGCTTCGTTGTCTATTTTGTGGTAACCAACCGGATTCTCATGCTCACCTTTTCTTTGAGTACCCTTTTTCTTTACAGGTGTGGACACGAGTTCGTGCTCTAGGTGGAATGGATAATATTCCTCCTAGACTTGAAGATGTTGTTTCTCACCTTATACCTTTGTCCAAAGGAGGTTCTGCTACTAGTGTTATATCTCGCCTTCTCCTTGCTGCTTCTTGCTATTCTATTTGGCATGAACGGAATTCGAGGCTTTTCAAGAAGGGGATGAAGTCATATACACATGTGTTTGATGATATTGTTACTATTGTTCGGCTGAAGATCCTTTCATTTCGATTTACGAAGAACTCTTCGCGGATTAGAAGGATTCTGGACACATGGAGGCTACCTGGATCGGTGATTATTTCGAATGGTTCAACAACCTGATGGATGTTCTCAAGTGCTTGTCTTATTCGCAAGGGGAGTGCCAGGAATGGGTTGTACTCTTTTTCCCTACTCCAAGGTTTTTCGGTTTTTCCTTGGAAAGGATTTGTAAGGAGGCAAACTTCCTGGGATGCATGCTCCCAGTGCGCGTTTTGGTGATTGCGGGATGTTCGCTTGCTTCATGTTTTTTCTTGGTTATTCCTAGTTACGTGATTGTAATTTAGCTAGGGTGTTGTACTTATGGCCTGTCATAAGTACTAGTTTATAATAAAAAACCCTAAAAGTTCTCTCTAGGGGCGACAAAATACCCTCCTATCCATTCTAATCGTTCTTAATCAATCCACTTCAATTCTTGATTTTCTTTCATAAATCTGCTAAGGTTAATGATTACTATTCGTATTAATCACTTTCTTGATCAGTTTTGTGGAATTAATTGAGTTCTTGTTGTGTTTTTTCTGAAGTCGATTCTTTTAGGGTTTTGTTGCCGCCACTTGGTTTTCAATCATTCATATATTCTAAATCGTTATTATAGTCGGTTCAGGGTCCCTATATATCCTAAATCGATTATATTCCATCCTGATTATATTACATCTTGTTTGATTGAATTCTATCTAATCGTTTTTATTTATTATTAAGTCGGTTTCCCTAAATTGACTTTTAATATATAAGGTCGATTTGGTTTGTTGCGTATTGTTTTTCATTCCATACGATTCTCTTTAAGGGTTTCGGTTAGTGCTTGATACGCGTTGTTGCTGGGTGCTTTTAACCATAACGATTTGTGCTTTTGGATCTCTTAACTCGTTTAGGGTTTCTATTGGATCGTTGGTGGTGTTGGTTTTTAACTAGTGCACGTTGCTGCTGTTTGNCATCTTGGTGTTCTAAGTGTGTTTGTTTCAATCATGATGATGATGGGTGTCCTCTTAGGCATAAGCGGGTTACTAAGGATTCGACTCAACAAGATGGTAAGGTTCACACTACAAAGGCTGGTCCTACTAATGATAAGGGTAAGAAAGGGACTTGGGGGATTTCAACTAAGTCTAAACTTTCATACCAACCTGTTTCTAAACCGGCTACCAAGAAGAAGAATAAAGGTGCACAACCTAATGCCGGGGCTGCTAAGCCTACTAATGGTGATTCTAATTCGAGTGGTACATCTCATGATGCTTTGAAGAGTGATTTAGGGGCTGCTACTGTTGAGGATGGACAGACTCAACTTGAGCAGCCGGACCATGTGGATGATCATGCTTCTGTTGGGGGTGTGGAATCCGTGGGGATCAATGGTGTTAATGCGGTTCCATTGTATAACACTAGTGATGGTTTGTGGGAGCTTGGTTCTCACAATGATGGTGCTTCTACAAGCGTGACTTCTTCTGATTTTGATAATTCTTGCTCGTTTACTACTATAGTGAAGAGTCCTATGAAGAGGGTTACGTTTGCTGATGAAGTTGAGTTTGTTGATGATATTGATGAAGTTGATGAAGTCTACGGGAACTATGATGATATTGAAATGTATTCCAAGTTCAAGAATGGTTCTCCGAAAGATTTCCAGGTGTAAGGACGCAAGAAGAAATAGTTTTTATGTCTATTATTTTTGTTATTCTTGCTTGTTATGTTGCTTTTGTTTAGCATGGTTGTTTGGTCAGTTGCACATGTTGTGCATGTTAGTTTTAAGAATGGTATGCCATTCTTAGATAAGAGTCTGTAAGTGTCCTCAGGGACTGAGATGAGGGAAGTCACCCTCATCCTATGTACTTCAACGCTTTTTGGTGTAATGAATTTTGCCGGGGTGAATTAACCCTTTTACCCAAAAAAATAAGTACTAGTTTATCAAGCAGTTTTGCTTGAGGTTAATGTGGTACTCTGCCACATTCCATTGTACTTAACATTATTTTTTGCAATATATTTACCGGGGTAATCCCTTTACCCAAAAAAATTGCCCTTATCAAGTGTGCAAGCATTAGGGACAACGGCTATCATCGTGTAAAGGGCAATTGCTCTCATCAAGTGAGCAACCGTTTAAGGACAACGGCTCCCATAAAGTAAGGTACAATTGCTCTCAACAAGTGTGCCTTTAGGGACAACGGCTCTTATCATGTAAGAGACAAATTGGCCTCAAAAAGTTAGCCATTAGGGACAACGGATCTCATCATGTAAGTGACAATGGCTCTTATCAAAGGTGCAAACATTAGGGACCATGGCTATCATCATGTAAAGGGCAATTGCTCTCATCAAGTGAACAATCGTTTAGGGACAACGGCTCCCGAAAAGTAAGGTACAATTGCTCTCAACAAGTGAGCCTTTAGGGACAAATTGCCCTCATAAAGTTAGCCTTTAGGGACAACGGATCTCATCAAGTAAGTGAAAATTGCTCTTAGTTAATCCCTGAAACGTTTTCTCTCTGGAGAAAATGGCGACAGTTTTTATCCATAACTATTTTCAATCGATCTTCACCTTTATTTGCCCTAAATCCTAAATTGCCCTCATAAAGTTAGCCTTTAAACTAGGGGCGATTTTCCGAAACCCTTACACCCTTATTTTTTCCAATCGTTCTCCATTAATCTTCTATTGATCATGTTTCCATTACTGATTTGATTCTTATTAGATTAGTTTATGGTCTTTATGATTCTTGGCTGGTTGTTGTGGATTCGTTTGGATTTTTATTAAGGGTTTTGGGGAATCGTCCCTGGTAGTTCTTAGCCGCCACTGATCCTTATTTAATTGATCATTACCCTTTCATTCGTCGCCTCTCTACCTTTTTGGTATGCAATCGACTCTGTAAAGGATAAGACGTGTGATTGAATGGCGGCTGCTGGTGTTTTCATCCTTATCTAAACCCTAACCGACATTCAATATATATGGTTTTAATCGACCACTTTATTAGGATTTAGATCTGGTTATCTCATACCCTAAAATGATTCATGTCAGGTGGTGAAAAACCCTTAACGCTCTGGTGAAAAATGCGATTCCTTCTTCCTTCTCAATCCTAATCGTTCCTTATCCAATTCTTAATTCGAATACCTTATAAAACTTCAATTCTTGTGGATTAATCCGAGTATTAACTCCCTCTAATTGATTTATTATTTGGTTGCAGATTTGAGATTGTTAGGGTTTCGATTTGTTTTTTTAAGGAATCGTTTTTTGATTTTCGTTTTTTGGTAATTCTGTTTTGCGATCAATGTTTTATTCTGTTTGAATTATGGAAGTCGGTTAGGGTTCTTCAAGGGTGTATAATCCCTTTTGGGGGGATTTGTTCCCTCATTCTTTGGGGGTGTTGGATTCGTGGTAGTGTTTTTTAGGGTTTTACTGTTCGTTTCTTCTAGGGTTTACTGTTTTATTGATTTAGGTCTTGCATTCGTTTTGTTTTCGTATTTAGTATGAAATCAGTGGATCTTGTTGGTGTTAAGGGTTCTAGTAACAAAGATAAGGAGGGGGTGAGTCGTGGTAAAGATGGTTCGTCCAGCAATCTGCTAAAAGATGCACCAACGCTGAAATCCATTTTGAGAAAACCTGTGCGTAACGTGGCCGCTAAGGTAGGAGTTTCAACGAGTGATGTTACCAAAGTTCCTGTTTCATCAGGTGTGACTGAAGGTGTGTCGAGTATGGCTGGGGTTAGTGGTAACGTTGACGTGCATGAGTCGTATCCTACTGAAGATAGTTTTAGGTGTATGGTTGCTGCTGATAAGGATAATGTGACGGCTGAATTGCACTCTAATGTGGTTAATTCTGGTTTGCAAGGTGTGGAGACGCATCTTAATGTGTTGGATGAGGGGAATGGTAAGGGGCCTGCTGGTGAGAATGTGTCGATGCAAACTACAAACGCTACGAAGGATGCATGTGATAAGGCGTTACATTCTGTTGGGCAACTAAGTGATGTTGAAGAGGTTCCATTGGTGGGTGGTATTGCTGCTTGATATTTGTCAGAACACCAAAATCTCAAAGATTTAAAGCAAAAGCCCAAAGTAAAATGGACTTTGGAGGATGACGAAAATTTGGGTTTTTTTCATGGTATGATCAATAGCTGAAAAACCCGGTCAAGAATAAATGATCTTGCTATTGACGGGTCTTGGATATCAGACCCATAGCTTATCAAATCCCACATTTCTCTTTCTATTCAGTCTAAGTTCAAAGAAATGAATCACAACAGACCCTCCTTTTCATGCAATCTCTTTAAGCAACTATGCACGGAAGATAACACCTTTCTTGAAATCTCTTTCACCTTTCAAGAAATCAAAGAAGCCGTTTGGAATGGCTTTTTCTCCTCAAAGTAGATTTTGAAATGGCTTTTAACACACTTAGTTGGACTTATTTGAATTTATCACGAACCACATGAGGTTTAGTGAAAAATGGAGGAGTTGGATTCATTCGTGCCTTGAGTCGGCATATGCCTCGGTCCTTATCAATGTTCACCAACTAAAGAATCTAAAATTGAAAAGTGACTTAGACAAGGTGAACCCCTTTCGCCCTTCTTGTTTATTTTGGTAGTTGAAGCTCTAACTGTGGTGTTTCTAGAAGAAAGAAACATGAGAATGTTCCTATGAGCCGAAGTGGGTAATGACAAAGTGCCTATCTCTCACCTTCAGTTTACGGATGATGCTCTAACAATTGGTCAATGGACTTTACCAAATGCAAATAACCTCTCTAGAATCCTCGCATGTTTTCATTTTGCTTCGGGTCTTACAGTCAATTTCAACAAAAGTAAACATTTTGGCATTGGAGTTCAAATTATGACGTTAATTCTTTAGCAATTTCCATTGGATGTCAACCATCACACCTCCCTTGCACTTACTTAGGTCTTCCAATTAGAGCTAACATGTCAAGATTCTCTAATTGGTCACAATTGCTTGAGAGGTTTCGAAAACAGCTTTCTAATTGGAAAAGTAAGTTGCTTTCTTATATTGGTTGCTTAACTCTTCTAAAGTCTGTCCTTGGTAAGTTAGGTGTCTATTTTTTATCTACGTTCAAGGCTCTATCCACCATAATCAAGAAACTTGAAAGTACCCGTTGAAATTATTTTTGGGGTGGTAACTCAGATGAAAAAAAAAATGACATGGATAGCTTGGGACAAAGTTATTGCTCCTCTTAAGCAAGGTGTCCTAGGTATTGGTAGTTTGAAGATCTCCAACCAAGTAATGTTACCAAAATGGTGGTGGCATTTTTTATTAGATGATATAGCTTTATGGAGAAAAATCATTATATCAATTCATGGTCATTGTGGAGGTCTTAGGTCGGTTTCTTCTCCCTCGTATAAAGGTGGCCCTTGGCATCATATTATTAAGTTGAAAGAAGACCTTCACCCTTAAGAATTAAACCGTGGATAAATCTTTAAACATAAAATTGGTAACAGTCAAGCAACAAGTTTTTGGCTTGATCCACGGATTGGAGGTCTGTTGCTTTGTGATTCTTTCCCTCGATTGTTCTGTGGGGAATCCAGTTCATAATGCATGGTGATTGATATAGCTCCTAAACCTACTGCCATTGTGAGTCCCCCTATCATTTGCTACTACTCTTTTTTAGTTTCCTTTGGTATTGATATGTGTCATTTTACACATATCTTTTCTTTCATTTTTCGAGTCAAAACAATCAAAAACACTTGAAAACGATCGAATTACATCACAAATATCCTTGGAGTGTGTTTTTATGTGTTTCAGGTACAAAAGGATTGAAAATAGATGAAAAACAAGCAAAATATAAAGAATTGTCAAAATCAGTCCCTGAACTATCAAAAGTTGTCAGAATTAATCTCTGGAGAAATTTTATGAAGAAAAGTCAACAAAAGTCCTCCTAGAATCCTCAAATGACAAGATTGGTCCTTGGATTGCATTTTCAAAGTTTGGCAATATTGGTCCCTCAAGTTTGTGGAATTGGCAAAAATAGTCCGTGGTTAATTAAATTGAAGAGAATAACAACAAAGGACCTCGGGAAATCAAGAGTTGTCAAAAATAATCCTTGGAAGTTAGTTTAAAGATCTGGCAGAATTGGTCCCTGGAATTTCAGCATGTACAAGTTTAGTCCTTGGGCTATTGAACTCTACAAACCAAACGGATCATTGATATTATTAAAACCACCCCATCAAATTCCCTGGCCCAAAACTACACCCAGCCAGCCCAACTCACACACTTAACCAACCCATCACCACTTTAACCCAAATATACGTTTATTAATAAAACGTATACTTTTCTTTGACCACACAGTCAACGACCCACCCCGATTCCACCTCTCATCCCTAACCTCCCTTTACCTGCTATTACCCACAAAACCAATCCCCTCCTCCACGCCATCCACCTGCAGTACTCCACCCTCCACCTCAAAAGTCACCCTCCCCTCAAAAGCTCCCCACTTCTTCACGGGTATACCATCTCCATGTCATCAATCCAAGACCCCAAATTCATCCAAGGGCTGAGATTAATTTGAGTGGTGACCAAGACTTGATCCTATGGCAGAGATTGAAGGAGAAGAAGCACAAGGTGGATACATGTTGCTTTTCTCTCACAGAAGACACAACAACAAGAGGACAAACAAGAAGTGAAACCCTAGTTTTTCTAGTATAAATAGATGATGAATTGTAAGCCTCCGAGGCAGTTAAGTAGTAGGTGTTAGTTTTAGTTTTAAGTATTGTAGTTTTATTTAAAAGTCTTTTGTACTCTCTTTTCCTTAATTTAATTCAATGAAAATTTAAGATTTCGTTACTGCTTACTTCAATCTGCTTAATCTGCTTTTCCTAATGCTTTTTAGTTGTTTTTTTTTTTGCCTTGAAACTGTTTTAACCCATTTTCCAAATTCAACCACCTCTCTTTTACTTATATTAGTGGTTTTGAATTAAGTTTTATCATTTTCCAATAGTTTTTAAAGCATTTAAGATTGTTTTCTAAAAACTTTCATTATAACTGTTTTGGTAGAGTAAATAGGTTAGAATCCATTTTAGGGCCTCTAGTGTTGTCACTTTTGCTTCATTTTAGTTCACTATAGGGTGTTGCTTCAGCCTAACATCTGGTACCTTAGTTTTGTAGGTCGAATCACTCATTTTGTGCCCATTTTCACCCGACTTTTGCTGTCAAAAAAACAGCCTAGCAGCCTGGAAGTCTTTTATTTTTCATTTCTTTGTTTTTAGTCCGTTTGCTCTAAAATTTGGTATGCATGTTATTTGGCTGTTAATCTAGTTGCAGATATATATATATATATTTTTTTTTAGAATTTTTCTTTACAGCTTTTGATAGGTCCTAAGACAGCCCTTTTGTCATTTCCATATTGTAGCCATAGGATAGGTATGCTTGTATATTTGTTGTTTAGTGCTTTTAGTTAGTTTCTATTGCTTATTTTCTGTCCCATTAGTGCTTATTTAAGATCCCCTAGATGCCTTAGCTAATTCCCCCTATTAGTTAGTTTGTAACAGCTTGTTTAGATCCTTTTCTAGCCTCCTTGGCCATGATCTGCTGCTGCTATTTCTTTTATCATTCTAGTTACATACTGAGTTGTGTAATCTAGTCGCCTTATTTGATTATTATTGTTGCTCTTGTTCTAGTTGTTACTTTTAGTTGTTACTTTGAATTAATGGTATTGCTGTTCATTAGTCGCATAAGCTCTTGAAAGCTTAACTGCTTAATAGAGCTTATTAGTTTTTTTTACTGCTGCTCTTATGCCTGTTTATCAATCTGAGTTTGAGTCGTTTTGATGACCATTGTTCTTGTTTAAATTTGTTATTGTAGTTATTCATTATTGCTGTTGTTATTGTGCTTGAGCTTATTACAAGCCTGTTTGGTTGTTGCTACTTGCTGTTATGGACATGGAACTCGAAATAAAATACATTTGATCCTCCTGTTTTGAAATTTAATCTTGTTGATGGTAATCTGTTCTCAAAGATATAAATGAGGTTTTCAAGTTTATTTGATACGTTTGTGTGGGTGTTAAGAGACAGTAAGAAAAAAGAGTAACAAAAAGAAAAGAAAAAAAATGTTTCACAAAAAGGGTGCAACCAGGGATTCGAACCTATGTCACCCCCTTCACACAGATCAGACCCAACACACCCCATCCTTACCATCTGTGCTAGTTGTTGCTTAGGTTTATATTTCCTTTTTTGATTTATAACATGTTCTAGTTTATTTGCTTATAGTAATTCCCAGCTTTGTAGTTTGCTTATTTTCTGCTTATTTCCAACTGCTTATTCCAAAAGTTTATTCTTGTTAGTTTAGTTTTAGCTTAAGTTAATTTCCAAAAAAGTCTTAGATTTATTTAAATAGTTTTAGTGTTTATTCCAATTTAATTAGTTTTAAATAGTTTTTAAATCATAATAATTAGAATTTTTATTAAATTTTCAATTTTCTTTTTTCCAAAATTTTCTTTTGTCTTTTAGTGCGTTAGAAAGTTATTTTTATGCCCGTAGGATTAGCGTAGCTTAGAATTCACGTTTTATTTTGCGCGTTGACGTTTAATTTTTAATAAAATGTGATTTAGGATTCCCCGCTTTTCCTAACTTGTTTCCCATAGTTTTTTTAGGTAGTTTTAGAATTCCCGTAGTATTCCCTTGTGTATGTTCCATTTAGTTTTCGTTTATTTTCATTTTTCGATTGTTAATTATTAATTCTCGTAACTTTAACGTACCATAACACCAAACAATCTTTTCCAACCAAACATACAAGGTTTTAATCTCGATCTTTCTCGACACTTTCCATTCACACCTCGTTGGGGTACGACCCGGGAAATCACTTTCTCGGTCTTGAAAATATCACATTGCACGAGTTTACGAGGTAATCCTTTTCACGAAGGGTTTACTTGTATTTCTCCACGTCTTGTTGTCACTCACGATAACATTGACCTCACTTTGTCGATATTTTTGATATATTGTTTTGACACAAAAACACAACGAATCAGTATCGCCTGATCTCGCATCTAAGCATCACTCCTACCAGCCCATCAACTTCTATAGCGCGACCAAACACCTCACACGTTCCACACCTGTTAATTTTTTAGGTCTGGTCTAGGCCTATTCGACCACAAGCTGAACAACATGAGCTTCAAGAGCTTAATTCCTTTTCAACCTTTGCCTTTCATGAGATCAAGACACTAGGGAATACACCTTAAGTGACAATAGGTTGTTCATAGTCAAGAGCTTACGTAGCCATATTACAACTCTACATCATCCTCTTAACCCGAAACCTTTTAGGTGGAATAAAACTCTCCCGATCAAAATTAACATATCAATATGAGGATTCAACACAAAAGACTTCACACATGTTCTAATCTTGATCGAAGAGGAATAGACCTGAATTCCACAAGGTGTCCGGTGTGTGATAACGATATTGAAACGGAAGAACACCTCTTCATCTCATGTAACATAGCAAAGAAACTTGGCTTAAAGTGCTCAGTTGGTGGAATATCAGCAACAACTCAATTGGATCTTTACCAGATGCTGTGAATTTGGCGGATCGAGTCTCGTTGACCACAAATCACTACATCCGCTTTGACGATGTTGTTCAAACAACACTTTGGGTCCTTTGGAAGTTTAGGACTGAGATGTGTTTCTCCTTAAAACGACCCTCAAAGGTTTCATCTTCAAAGACATTAAAGTAGCCTCCTTCAATTGGATCTCATTTAGAAATAAAAAGTCTTGTTCGAATTGGATTGAGTGGTTTAACAACCCTCATATTGTTTTATGTAATTAATTATGTACGTACTTTCTGCTCCTAACTTCTTACAAGGTTGCTCTTTTTTAATATAATTTTGTTGTTCAAAAAAAGAGAGACACGAAAAACCCCTTCCCCTACCCCTTCTTTTATGTGAATCAATATGGAGATAGATTATGGATCCAGAGGCGGAGCCAGTGGGGGGGGCCTGGCGGGTGCTCAGCCACCCCCAACCGGCTCAACTAGCCAACCTTGTAGCTTGATTTCCGGCACACATTTTACAAATTCGTTAAACCAGCCCCTGCCAATAGAGCATGCCTTGGCCATGGGCATCAACAAATGAGAAAAAAATCTGGTTTGATGTTATAGTCAATCAATACATAAAGGGTGCACACCGAGAAATTATGAGAAAAAAATCGAGTGCACACCCATATTCAAACGATAAATTGTCAGTTATGAAAATGACTAAATAGTGAGATACGAGAAATGGAAGTGACTGGGTTTTGGAGAAGACAAAGGTGTGAGAAAATGTTATTTTATTCTAGTTCTCTTTCATTTTATTGGGAACAGCCCCAAATTTTCAATTTATGGCAGTAAAAAACTCTACTAGTGGCATATTGCTTTTCTTCCTTGTTTATTTTCATTTAAGTAAGTTAAGACTTTGTGTTAAAAAAAAAGGTTAAAGACTTCCAAATTTATTTCATATATTCATTTGAGTTATGTTTATTTGAGCCCAAGTTATCAATCATATTTACGTAACGTCTACAAAGATAGATAAATCAGCTTATTCTAAAAGAAACCCCATGTAAGGAACTAAACGACCACACATGTGCATGAAAGAAAAAAATTGGAACTGAAAAATGTATTTTAAAAAAGAAAAAAACCCGAACCGTATCCGGTTTTGGGAACAATTCGATTAGATAGTAATAAATAGTTACGGCCCCCTCTAACTCGGATTTCTGGCTCCGTCCCTGTATGGATCTAATGTCTTCACAAATGGTTGGGTTTAAACTAACGTTTGGGTCAAAAACGTCCTTATCTATTAATTTGAACAGAGAAAACCTTGCGTGTTTTCATGTTTACCCGTTTACCAAGCTTCGAGAGCCTATTGTTGAGTTTGAAACTAAGCTGGAAATACATGATTATAAGATTAATGCAAAGCCGCTAAAATGTAGCCTAAACAAATGTGGGTCTTTATTCGTAAAAGATAGTTGGGCTTTTCTTTTTGTTATAAGAGGGCCCAATATCTAAAGTCGAGATTCACCATTACTCTTAGCTTTGAATTCAGTATATACAGTACTTCGACGGTATAAAATCAACCCATCATTTTGTTATCATGTATTCATGTCAAAACTATAACTATGTTTTGGATATTATTTTTTAATTTTTTTTCTTTTTCTTACAACGGTCGTTTCCAAAGGGCGGATCTTTTAAGGGGCGGGGAGGGTCCCGGCCCCTCCAGAAGTTGCGACGACTAGTGTAAATTTTATAAGTTTTAGGGGTAATTTAGTTGATAATACAAACAAATCTATGATTTGGCCCTCCCAAAATAAATTTGGCCCCTCCCCCCCTAAAAAAAATGTTCAAGTTCCGCCACTGGTCGTTTATCAGTTATATATATATATAGTATTATTTTGTTGCTATGTTCTATTTTTTTGACAAAGATTTCCCACAGGTCATAAGTTGGCCTTGTGTTACAAAAGTGAGATCCACAATGCATGAAATATGAAGTAGTGTCATAACTATAACTATGTTTTAGTGTCATAACTATAACCATCATGTTGTTTTAGTGTCATTACTCTAACTATGTTTTAGTGTCATAACTATAACTATGTTTTAGTGTCATGACTTACATCATCACCCTTTAAAGTTAAACTATAACAGCCGAAATTGAATGTTTATAATAAAAGAACTTAAAATATGAAGTATAATTTTTACCTATGATGAGTAAATTAACTTAAAATTAACTATACCAATGTCAAATGACTACACTTAATACTCCGTACCTAATGATGTAAATTATGTTTTAAGGGTTATTGTCTTGATCATTGTATCTCTGTAATTGTTTTTGATTCTTTATTTAACCACCTCTATATGTCTGTCTGTGCTATAATGTGCAAAATACGTTTGTATTTTATAAAAGAAGTAAGAAATTTGTCATCGATCATATATGTACAAAATCACCCGTTTCACATTTCCACCCAATAAACTAAAGAATTTAACAAAACAAAACTTGTCCCACAGTCACACTCAGCATTCATCACCCACTTCCTTTTTCACCCTTTTTACCACCTCCGCCGTATTCACCGGCGATGTTGACCTTCGTTTTGACGTGATCCTCACAGGCTCAGGTTCACCAGAATTAATCCTCAACGGAAAGTTCAACAAAGCACGTGACCCACGCATGCGATACGCCGCCATATCATAAGCAACTGCCGCATCTTCCGCGGTCTCAAATGTTCCTAACCAAACCCTAGCTCCGTTCTTCGCCGGATCACGTATCTCCGCCGCATATTTACCCCATGGCCGACGTCGTACTCCACGATAATGCTTACCCTTTTGCGCTCCAAGTGATTCTGGCTGAAAGCTAGAAGTTTCAGGCTCAGATTTGACGAAAACAGTGTTGTCCGGCGATGACGTCTTCTCAGGTGAAGTTATCTCCGGCAACAGTGGAAGTTGAAAGTCGAGTGCTTCGTTGAGGAATGTTGCTATCAGCATGTCTTCGGAGTCGTTTTGTTGTAAGGGTAATTCTCCCCATGTTTCTGACAAATGTGGAAACAAAAAGTTGCTGCTCCGACAGGACATTGTCGGAGAAGCGTCGTCTAGTAAATGACGACTTATTGACTCGAGAAGAGCAAAATCGGAGTCGAACCCATTATTTCTCATCATTTTTTAAATATATTCTGTAAGAAAAACGAGCTAGACGGTTTTTTGGCTTGTGTACTAGATTCAGTGGCACTTGGTTTTTATAAATTTTTGTGAGATATGTGTTGAATGTGAGACAGTTTTCGGTTAATGAAATGCTACGAAAGATATATATAGGTGTGACAATTCGGAAAGGTGCATGCACTTACTATTGATAATTCTTTAGAAAAATATTAAAATTATAATAGTTGCTTGTAACTTTGCTTGACATGAGGAATATGGATGTTTCATGGAAGGTACTGGGATTTTACTCATTTTAGACATGTGATAGAATGTTTCAAGTTGTTCAAAAAGAAATAATATGTTACAAGTTGCATTTGTTGGTGAGGATGATCGATGCCATTTGCTTTAGGCTTCTAGTTGATGACTTTAATATTCCTCTTGGATAAGGAGTTATGATGGCATTCGCCTATTAATTAGGTTTAGATTGGTGCTGTATTTTGTGTTACTTTGGTGGCACAAGATAATAAAAGTGCATTATGAAAAGTTTTGGTAGTACATAGATCACACTTTTATGTCGTAGGTTATGTTTGGCAAAATTAGCTGTAAGCTATATGCTGTAAGCTGTTAACTGTAAGCTGTAAACTGCAAAGCTGTTAACATGAGCTACAAGCTGTATCTTTTTTTCAATAAAAGTGTTTTGCAAGTTAGCTGTTAAATGTAATTATAAGATGTAAAATGACATAAAAGGACATATTTATAATTTTAAATAAATGTTTGGAGGGTATATCCGTAATTAAAAGTTTTAACAGCTCCAAGATGTTATCTTACCATTAAACGACCCTGATTCCATCTCCCAATAACCCACTTGTATCACGAAGAACAAACAGCACCCAAATATGCACTAGCAATGCACTTGCAAAATCCCAAACCCTAATACGGTTACTAGCAAAACGTTCAGCACCTTAGATCATGCACCAGCAAAAGAATGCGCCTATAACCTGAAATCGAAACCCTAAAAAGGGGAATCAATTAGAGTGAAAACCAAAACGCAGCAGCAGCAGTCGATCCAATATATGTAAAAGTCGACCAAAAGAATACCCTAATAATAGGGTAATCAATAACCGACTTCAAAGAAGACCTGGATAACGATTACAAACAAACCCAAGTAATAGGATCGATTTTGAATACCCTAAATAGGTACACAAAACCGACTTCAATAAGGATAAAACCCAGAAGTCGACTTCAATTAAATCATATCTGAACCAGCGATAACAATCCACCCTAAAGCAATGAAAATCGATTTTGAATACCCTAAAACCGATTAAGGTATATAAGATATTAAAACCAACTTCAATAAAAGATTATATCAGGATGAATGATTGATAATTAAAGTCGGTTACAAAAAAACCCTAAAAAAACGATTTCACAAAATCACACCAAAAACTTGTTTAAAACCACGAATCTGATCAAGATAGTGATTAGAACGAATAATAATCAAGATCCCTAACAGATTAATGAAAGAAAAACAAGGATTAGAGTAGGATTAGTGAAAAAAAACGATTAGATGGAGGGTTTTTTAGGGGCGGCCTGATTTCTCCATGGGAGAGAGAGAAAAGGGTCTTCTATTGATACATAACGGCTCTTATCATGTAAGGAACAAATTGCCTTCTTAAATTTAGCCTTTAGGAACAACGGATCTAATCATGTAAGTGTCAATTGCTTTTATCAAGTGTGCAAGCATTAGGGACAACGGCTATCATCATGTAAAGGGCAATTGCTCTCATCAAGTGAGCAAGCGTTTAGGGACAACGGCTCCCATAAAGTAAGGTACAATTGCTCTCAACAAGTGAGCCTTTAGGGACAACGGCTCTTATCATGTAAGGGACAAATTGCCCTCATAAAGTTAGCCTTTTGGGACAACGGATCTCATCATGTAATTGACAATTGCTCTTATCAAAGGTGCAAGCATTAGGGACAATGGCTATCATCATGTAAAGGGCAATTGCTCTCACCAAGTGAGCAAGCGTTTAGGGACAACGGCTTCCATAAAGTAAGGTACAATTGCTCTCAACAAGTGAGCCTTTAGAGACAACGGCTCTTATCATGTAAGGGACAAATTACCCTCATAAATTTAGCCTTTAGGGAGAACGGATCTCATCATGAAAATGACAATTGCTCTTATCAAAGGTGCAAGCATTAGGGACAATGGCTATCATCATGTAAAGGGCAATTGCTCTCATCAAGTGAGCAAGCATTTAGGGACAACGGCTGCCATAAAGTAAGGTACAATTGCTCTAAATAAGTGAGCCTTTAGGGACAACGGTTCTTATCATGTAAGGGTCAAATTGCCCTCATAAGGAAAAATGGCGATTCCCTTCCCCTCCTCAATTCTAATCGTTCTTCTCTCAATTCTGTAATTCGAATACCTTTTAACACTTCAACTCTTGTGGATTAATCTTAGAATTACTTCCCTTTAGTTGATTTTTTATTAGGTTGCTGATTATTGGTTGTTAGGGAGTCGATTACTTTTTTTAGGGAATCGTTTTTTTGTTACCATAAATTGGATATTGCTGCTGATCGTTAATTGTTTCTTTATAATGATAGTCGGTTCTGATTAATGGAAGTCGGTTAAGGATTTGGTTCGTGGGTATTTAATCCCCTTGAGGGATTTGTGGTCTTGTTTTTTTTTTGTTGCTTGGCTGTGGTTTTTTTAGGGTTTTACTGTTTGTCGACTTAGGGTTTTTTAATTCGTTGCTTTTATTTTCTACGTTTGATTTCATATGGAGAAGGTTACATCTGCTAACGATCATTCGACTTTGGGATTACTTAATAAGGGATCACAAGCAGCTGGTGATAAGCTTACTAATGCTCAAGGTAATACGAATAAACAAGGTTCATTCAATCAAGAGAGTAGTTTGCTTGCTAATGCTCCTATCCTTAGATCTATCCTCAAAAAGGCTGTTCGTAATGTTCCTAGTAAGGATAAGAATTCTTCATTGTCGAGTGTTAGTGATAATGTTTCTGGCCTTAATGATAAGGATGCATGTGATAAGGCGTTACATTCTGTTGGGCAACTAAGTGATGTTGAAGAGGTTCCATTGGTGGGTGGTATTGCTGCTAAGGTTATAAACTTAGATGGTAAGATTCTTGGGCGTGATGATATGGTGGTAAAACAAAGTCGAATGGTTCACTTCGCTGATCAAGTGGAAGTTTTACCTACGGAACAACATAGGGATGAAGTGGCTGGTAATGTAATGTCTAGTGGGGTTGGTAAAGCTGCTCGAGGCACTCCAACTCAAGTTTCTCAAGGTCTTCATTCGAATACTACGCAAGCGGCTACAACGCCTATGGGGTCCAATGTGTCACATGGTTCTATTGCAAGTCAGCAAGCTAGTTCTACAACTCCAAAACAACCTTTGCAAGCTGCTGTTGGGAATGTCACCAAGGATTTAAATGGTGCAAGTGCTATTGGTAGTGATATGGGTCATGTTTCTAGTGAGGATGGTGCAACACCAGCTCCCAAACTTTCGTATGCTTCGATGTTCCAAAGCAAGAATGCGTTCAAATCTATTAATATTTGTGAGCTTCGTAATGAGGAGCATGTTGAAGGAGCTCACGTTGCAATTCCGTTGAAAGAAATTGATGATGTGTCAGCAAGGTTCGCCAATACACTTTATGGATATTTTATAGGGAAACGTCTTGCATTCCCTATAGTGGAAAATTATGTTAAAAATACTTGGGCAAAGTTTGGTCTTCAACGAGTTATGTTAAACAATGGATTCTTTCTGTTTCAATTTTCTAGTAAGGAGGGGATGGACAACGTGTTAGAGGCAGGGCCATGGTTGATTCGATCTATTCCTATTTTTTTGAATATCTGGACTCCTAATACTACTCTTGCAAAGGAGGAGGTTACTTCAGCCCCGGTTTGGTTGAAATTATATAATGTGCCAATTGTTGCGTACACGGAGGTGGGATTGAGTTTAATCACAACACAAATTGGAAAACCTATAATGCTGGATTCCTATACTAGTTCAATGTGTGTGAAGTCTTGGGGAAGGAATACGTATGCTCGTGCTCTTGTTGAAGTGTCCTCCCTTAAGGAGCTTATGGACCATGTGGTTGTTGCTGTTCCATATCCAAACGGGTCGGGGCACTCGTTGGTTCGTATTGAGATTGAATATGAATGGCAACCACCTAGATGTGCCGTGTGTAAGATATTTGATCACAATGATGGACCATGTCCCAATAGGGTTAAACAAGCTAATGTGAAGTCCAACATGGATGAGGAGGGTTTTATTGAAGTTACTCGCAAAGGAAAGGGTAAGGGGACAACTAATGGTAAATTTAATGATGGTGTTCGTGTTGCTAAACCTAAGGTTATAGTTAACTACCGTTGGCAGCCCGTTAAAACTACTAATAGGGGGACTGATGGTGCTTCTTCTTCTAAGGGCGATAGTGCAAATAACAAGTCGAGTGCTTCTAAGGAGGGAGGGGAGCATGGTACGTCAGGTATGCACGTTTCTGGTAAGAATAAGGAGCCTAGTGTTCCAAATGAAGGTGCTGGTTGTAATGTGGTGACGAAACAGATTGAAAGTGATGCTCCAACCTCTAAAACGTTTATACATGATGATTTGAGTGATTTTACTACTAAGAATTCTTTTGGATCTCTTAGTGAGGCTGTAACCTGTCCGGAATTGGTGTGATGATATATGCTTCAAGGGGATAGAGGAAGTGCATGTTGTGGATAATAAATAGTGGATGATGAAGGTGGAGTGGTATATTGAATTTGGAGAACCAGCTACTGGGGACTGACGAATGTTAAGGCAACTAATTCTTCATCAGCAGGTAGAACATTATTGATGATAAATTTAAAAGGAAGGCAAGTACTTCCTCGGAGGGTGGTTCTCATGTATAGCATAGCCTCATGGAATATTAGGGGTATGAACCTTTCCCCTAAACAAAGTGAGGTTCGGCAAATAATAAGTGAGAATAAACTTTCAGTTTGTGCTATTCTTGAGTCTCATGTTGCTAAGTCGCGTTTGGAAGGGTTATGCAAGAAGGTGTTTCGACATTGGGAATGGACTTCGAATGGTCATTTGTGTCACAAAGGGTCACGGATTATTGTGGGATGGAATCAAGATGATGTTGATTTAACGGTGGTTGCTATGGATAATCAAGTGATTCATACATGTATTCGGTTTAAGATTGACAAGAAAGATTTATTTTGCTCCTTTATTTATGCTCATAACCGTTATACTCAAAGACGTCCTCTTTGGCGTAATCTGATTATTCATAAGCATTATGTTCGGAATCGTCCTTGGTGTTTACTGGGTGATTTTAATTCGGCGCTGAATTTGGAGGATAGAGTGGAAGGTTCGTCGGTCATTGATATTGCCATGCGTGAGTTTAAGGATTGTGTTGAGGTGATCGAGGTGCTTGATGTTAATCGATCAGGTTTGCAATTCACATGGAACCAGAAACCGAGAGGGACATGCGAATTGATTGCCCCAAGGTTCTGTGGTATAAACACGTTTGGTTCACTCAGGGTATCCCAAGGCATGCATTTGTGCTTTGGATGGCCATGAGGAATAGGCTTAAAACTACTGACAAGATCTCCAAGTGGTTTAACATTTCTAGTACCCTTTGTCCGTTGTGTAATACCGTTGATGAAACCCACACTCACTTATTTTTTTCTTGCAGTTTCTCTAAGATTATTTGGGATAACCTTAAGATTCTGTGTAAGCTAGATAATGTCTCGTGTATTTGGGCTGAAATTGTTTCTGGAATCTCTATTAGAACTGCTAATAACTCTCTATGGAGTGTTATTCAACGTTTAGTTTTCGGGGCTGCGGTTTATTACATTTGGCAAGAGCGAAATTTCAGATTATTCCAAAAGAACTTTAGAAGTGAGGAGACTGTGTTCAAGATTATTGTTGATATCGTTAGGCATAAGCTGTTAAGTTTAAAGATTAAGCGATCGGTGGAATCTGTGAAGGCTGCGGTTATTTGGAAGATCCCGTTGATGAGTATCAATGGTGAAGATAATAAGAACCAGAACAATGGTGTTAA
>LBNU01009095.1:5025-16722 GCA_014162995.1 Artemisia annua | reverse complement strand
TTCTAAACGTTTTATATATTGGTATTTCTTTTGTTGGGTTTTATTGCAGGCCAGTTGAATTTTCGATGGTACATAGGGTTTGCTGGATTCTGTCCAGGCACGGGTTTTTGGAGATGCAATATTGTTTTTGAATGAGGCGAAGGTATGTTTTGCAATTTTCTATGCACTACAGAAGGACGAGTAGCTTTCTGCGCTGGCCATCAGTTGGTAGTTTTGGTGGTTAGATGGCTATGCACTACAGGAACCGACCCGAATTTCTGCGCTGGCATCTTGTATTGGATTACGCGGTCTCAAATGAGTTTAATGTGTAATGAGACTGTTTTTGGAGTATGGGTCAGTTTGCTATTAAAATCATGTATTAGTAGGTATGGTGGGTTGATTTGCTGGTATTTTTTACTGAACTTTCTCAACAGGTTGGGTTATTGGTTTGGTATTAGTACTCAGCTTGTTGATAAAATCATGTTTGTGGAATTCTTTGATTTTTGGTTGGAGTATGGGGTGATTAGTGTTATCTGGAGTTGCGCTTTATTTGATTGTATTGTTTGGTCCTCTAATACTAACAAACCTTGTACTCTTTTCCTTGCTTAAAGTTTTCCCACAGGGTTTTTATTTTGGCAAGGTTTTTTAATGAGACAAGGTCTATGGATGATTGGTTATCATGTTGTGTCATCCTCTACCAGATCTGCAGTGGACATGTGTTGGCAAGATTGGATTTTCTCATGATCTTGGATTCTGGTGGTGTTCATTCTGCATTATGGTTGCTGTTATGTATGAATCATGATTTGGGAGACATTTGCTGCATTATGACTGTTATGTACTGCTTTCCCTTTTTTCAGTTTTAGCTCTTATGCTTTCTATGGGCTGTATGCATATGGTGATGTTTGGAACTCCATTGGTTGGTCCCTTTTGGAATCCTCCATGTATTCAGAGTATGCATATAGCCTTAGATCAAGTTGTCTTTATGCTAAGATTGAATGAAGGGTTTTGCTTTTGTTGGTTATTCTTTCTTCTGTTTAGTTACTGGTAACTTTTGTTATTTGCAGCCTTTGTTATTTGAATTGGTTTTGTCCAATTCTTTTGGTTCTTTCTTTTCTAGACAATAGATAGAACTGTTTGGGGGTTGTCCCATCTTTTCTTTTGTGCTATCTTTTGTATATAACCTTCTCATTTTATTTAATATATTTTACCTTTTTGTAAAAAAAAAAAAAAAAATAAAAAAAAAAAAATAATAATTGAAGTACAAAGGACGAGGGTGACTTCCCTCGCCTCAGTCCCTTAGGACACTTACAGACTCGAATATAAGAATGACACAACATTCCTATAACTTACAATAAAGTGAACCTATCAATAATGACAAAGTACATAAAAATTACAATACTACTCAAGAGAAGAACTTGAGCCTTCTATATCACTCTTGTGGTTCACTTTAACTTCCATGAAGAATCCACGAACATCCAAGCATTCTTCAACGTATTATCTATTTGTAGTTTCCAAGAACACCACAAACAAAACATATATGATCTTCAACATATCAATCCAAAGAGTTTTTGAAATAAGAACTCTAACAAACTTAACTTCCAAGCTTAAAGCAGCAGCAACATCACAAAATCCATAAGTGCAAGTTTGAACATGCACATAATTCATCCATACGAACCAAACTTGCATAGCCAAACGGACTTGTACATACAATAGGGTTACACCCTAACTTCCAGCAATGATAGCAAAAGTTTTTTGAATAAGAAACCAATAAAACTTAACTTCCAATAGCAAACAGCAGCAGCACATACATCTCTCTCATACCCACTTGAAACACGAATGACAGATAGCACCAAGAAGAATGCACACGTAAAATCCAAAACCCTAAAACGGGTTACTTGCAAGGAGAAGATAACCAAACCCACGACGAGTTTAGTAAATAATTAAGCACCAAAAACCTCATGTGCACAAGATATAAACGAAACCCTAAGTAAGGGAATCGAATAGAATGAAAGTAAAGTGCATCAAAAGAACTTAATCGACCTTATATATGAATAATCAGTCAAGAACCGACTATGGAATGAGTGTGAAGAAGGAACGATTAAGAAAACCCCAATGCCGGCTACAAACCCTAAAAAAAAGATTCCCACAAATCTGAACCAAATCTTAGATCCAAGCAACGACTTGAGTTAAACCAATAATAAACATACCGTTTGATCACTAGAATAATCAATTCGATCCAAGAATTAAAAGGATTGGAGCAGATTATATGAAGATCGATTGAATGATGGAACAACCCTAAATCGTAATCTTCACCAAAACGACCCAAGAACTCAAGATTAACATCACCCAACAAGATTAATGAATGATAAACANTGCAAGTTTGAACATGCACATAATTCATCCATACGAACCAAACTTGCATAGCCAAACGGACTTGTACATACAATAGGGTTACACCCTAACTTCCAGCAATGATAGCAAAAGTTTTTTGAATAAGAAACCAATAAAACTTAACTTCCAATAGCAAACAGCAGCAGCACATACATCTCTCTCATACCCACTTGAAACACGAATGACAGATAGCACCAAGAAGAATGCACACGTAAAATCCAAAACCCTAAAACGGGTTACTTGCAAGGAGAAGATAACCAAACCCACGACGAGTTTAGTAAATAATTAAGCACCAAAAACCTCATGTGCACAAGATATAAACGAAACCCTAAGTAAGGGAATCGAATAGAATGAAAGTAAAGTGCATCAAAAGAACTTGATCGACCTTATATATAAATAATCAGTCAAGAACCGACTATGGAATGAGTGTGAAGAAGGAACGATTAAGAAAACCCCAATGGCGGCTACAAACCCTAAAAAAACGATTCCCACAAATCTGAACCAAATCTTAGATCCAAGCAACGATTTGAGTTAAACCAATAATAAACATACCGTTTGATCACTAGAATAATCAATTCGATCCAAGAATTAAAAGGATTGGAGCAGATTATATGAAGATCGATTGAATGATGGAACAACCCTAAATCGTAATCTTCACCAAAACGACCCAAGAACTCAAGATTAACATCACCCAACAAGATTAATGAATGATAAACATGAATCTAAATCACTAGATTAACAAGAGGAATCAGAAAATAAGAGATCAAAGGACGAATTTTAGAAAAAACGATTTAGGGTTGTTAGGGATGTTTGTGTCGCCTTTTTCACCAGAGAGAATCGTTTAGGGTTTTGCTAATTGCACTCATAAAGCTGCATTTTGCATGGTTATTTTAAGGGTAAGCGTGGTTTAAGGCAAGGGGATCCGTTATCGCCTTATCTTTTCACGCTTGTTATGGAGGTGCTTACCCTTATTTTGAGGCGTCGCATTCGGGATTCTGAGATGTTCACTTTTCATCATAAATGCTCTCAACTTAACATTATTAATCTTTGTTTTGCTGATGATTTGTTCTTGTTTGCTCATGGTGATGCTCATTCGGCTGGTGTTATTATGGATTCACTAGAGGAGTTTAAGGATGTTTCGGGGCTGTCTCCTAGTTTACCCAAAAGTACTGCTTATTTCTGTAATGTTCTCAATCATGTTAAACTTGCTATGTTACAGATTCTTCCATTTGTTGAGGGGGTTTTGCCTGTGAAGTATCTTGGGGTGCCTTTGGTTACTACAAGATTGATCCTTAGAGATTGTAAGGAATTGGTGGAGATGCTGTCTAATCGCATCAATGATTGGAGGAATAAATCCCTCTCTTTTGCTGGTCGGCTTCAGCTTATTCAGTCAGTTCTGTCTTCTATGCACATTTATTGGGCCTCATTTTTTGTTCTTCCTGCTCGTATTGTTTCTGATCTTGAGCAGCTTATGCGGGGTTTCCTTTGGAGTTCTGGTAATGGTCGGAAAGGTAATTCTAAAGTTGCTTGGGAGGTTGTGTGCTTGCCTAAACAGGAGGGTGGGCTTGGGATTCGTAGACTTGAATCGTTTAATACGGCTCTCATTGCTGCTCATATTTGGCGTCTTTTTAATTCTATGGATTCTTTGTGGGTTAAATGGATTCATACATATAGGTTGCGGGGTCGTAACTTTGGGGATGTTCCAAGTCGAGGTAATATGACTTGGAGTTGGCGGAAGATCCTTCAGATTAGGCCTCTTGTTAGGCAATTTTGTTGGTATAATATTGGTAATGGTTTGAAGGCTTCAGCTTGGTTCGATAAGTGGTGTTCGATTGCTCCTCTTTCTCTTATTGTGTCCTCGAGGGATATTCACCGGGCTGGTTTCTCTTCTAATTCTTTGGTTCGGGATATTATTTTGGAAGATTCATGGGCTTGGCTGACTGTATGTGGAACTCGGTATCCGATTCTTACGTCTATTTCGGTTCCTAATTTAAATGATAATGTGGATGATCGGTTAGTTTGGAAGACGGCGGATGGTCATGTCAAGTCTTTCTTCGTTTCTTCAGTGTGGGAATGTATTCGGCCGCGTGGACAGGTTGTTGATTGGTTTCTTCTCGTTTGGTTCACGCACCATATTCCGAGGCATGCTTTTCATTTGTGGCTGGTTATGAGAAGAAGGCTTCGTACTCAGGATATGCTACGCTCTAATGATTCCTCTAGTGACGCCCTTGTGTGCCCTTTGTGCAAAGCTCAACCGGATTCTCGTGATCACCTTTTCTTTGAGTGTTTGTTTTCTTTTCAGGTTTGGGACTCGTTAAAGGCGTTTGCCGGTCTTACGTATATTCCTTCTTCCTTAGAGGATGTGGTGCATTACTTGATTCCTGTATCTACATTTCGGTCTTTGAGGAGCGTTCTTTCGAAGCTTTTGTTTACGGCGACTTCTTATTTTATCTAGCAAGAAAGAAACAATAGGATTTTCAAGCAGCAGCGTTGGTCTAAAAGTCAATTGATTGATGTGATTAAATCAACGGTGCGTTTGAAGCTTCTTACGCGTAGATTTAAAAGGAGGGCGAGTGTTCTTGAGTTGTTGCGTGTTTGGCGGTTGCCTATGTCTCTTGTGCATTCTTAATGGCGAGTTCTATTCTTGTTGCTTGTTATTTGTGCTCGGTGCGTGAGGCTGGTTTTGTTTCCCTGGTGGATGCTTTTGGCGGTAGTGGGAGTTCGTAGAAGATTTGGGTGATTGCTGTACTCTTTTTCCCTACTCCAAGGTTTCCCCACTGGGTTTTTACTTGGAAAGGGTTCTTAAGGAGGCAGGCTCATCTGGTTCATCAATCTCATTCGAAGAGATGGGCTGATGTGTGTGGTCATTCTAGTGTTTGTGGTTATTTCCGGTAGGGGTTTTGGTTATTGTATGTATTTATATTTTTAACGCTTAGTGGCTTGTCACAAGCGTTTTTAGTTGGATGTTGAAGCGTTGCTTGAGGTTAATGTGGTACTTCAGCCACATTCCATTGTACTTAAACGATTTTTTGGTGTAATATAATTTACCGGGTGGAATGCCCTTTACACAAAAAAGTTATAAGAGTGGTTTGTCACTCTTATATTGTAGTTATTGGTAGTTTGATTTTGGTAAGTTATAGGAATGATTTGTCATTCTTATATAAGTTTTTGTAAGTGTCCTAAGGGACTGAAATGAGGGAAGTCACCCTCATCCTTTGTACATCAACGTTTTTGGTGTAATACATTTTACCAAGGTGAAAAATCCCTTTTATCCAGTTTCTCCCTTACATGATAGGAGCCGTTGTCCCTAAAGGCTCGGTGTTGAGAGCAATTGTACCTTACTTCATGAGAGCCGTTATCCCTAAAGCTTGCTAACTTGATGAGAGCAATTGCCCTTTACATGATGATAGCCGTTGTCCCTAATGCTTGCACAATTGATAAGAGCAACTTTCTCTCTCAACTAGGGGCGAATTGCGATTCCCTCACATCCCTTAATCGTTTTCCATAATCGACCTCTTGAACATGGTTTTCTGTATTGTTTTTTGCTCTTGATTCGTGTTTAACATTCGTGTTTTACACCTATTAATCAAAATCATTACTTTTAATCTGTTCTAAGTCGACTTTGTGATTAAACGTATCTTTTAGGGTTTCCAATTCGTCCCTAGTTTTATGTTCGATTCCTGTACCTATCAATTACTTATTACAATTGTTCAGGATCGATTATTGTTATCCTTATTATCCCTTTTCTTGATTCTTAGAGTCGGCTGTTATTAAGTCGGTTTTAAATTTACATATATAAGGATCGTTTTGGGTTCATACGCTATAAATGTTATATCTTTGGTGGGGCTGATCGCTACATGTTCATGGTTTTAAGTCGGTTATGATCTAATTTATCTACTTATATGGTGCGATATGGTTATGGTGGAGAATATATTCGATCTTGTTGCATACCAAAACCCTTAAGGGTTTATTTTTGGTCGATTGTATTCCTTTGGAGGCTGCTCTTTAATTGCATAATCCAAGCCGTTGGTTTGGTGTTTTTACGTTTTTTAGTTTGCTGTTGGTGCTTAATTCACAACTTTACTCGTTTACGGTTTAGTTTTTTTAGACAATTGTAAGTAACCCGTTTAGGGTTTGGTGATTACTAGTGCGTGTTGGTTTGTGGAAGTCACGCTGCAAGGTATCTCAGCTTTGGGATTGGTTTGTGAATGAATGTTCTAAGTGGATGTTTGTGATTATGTTAGTGGGGTATGAGAGAGATGTAAGTCAATTTGGTAGGGTTCCTTGTTCAAAAACCCTTGTTGCTGTTTACAAGACCTGCTCATCTAGTTGGAGGTCTTGGTTTTGCTTGGTTCGAGCTATTGGTTAGGGTTTTCTCACCCTAGATTCGTTGCATGGTGACCTTCTTCATGATTGGTATTGATTGTACGTGGTTGTTTGAGGGGGGAATCATGGCATGTTTTTTTGGGGTAAAAGGGTTAATTCACTCTGGTAAAATATATTATCCAAAAAAACGTTGAAGTACAAAGGCGAATCATGGCATGTTGCTGCTGTTGTAAGCATGGAAGTTAAGTTTGATAGACTTTATAATCATCATCACACATGGAAGAAGGCACGTATCTCTCTCTTTCTCTGGTGATTTCCGGCCGCCACATCTCCACCCTTCTCCGGCCATAAAACAAACACATACTCGTCCTCTCTACCCTCTAACCTTTTATTGGGTATGCAATACGCTTATGTGGTTTCGTTTTTCATTCAAGATGTGGCGGCTGATGAATCTCTAATGGATCTATTCTTATGAAATCACCAGATCTGGTTCGAAACCCTAAAACGATTTCAAATACTCCTTAACCGACCTACCTAATTGGTTATTATTATTTGTTTAGGGTTTCGATTTTATGTTTATTGATTTGTTCTTTAAACCGACATTCTGAACGCTCTGGAGAAAAATGTGATTCCTTCTTTCCTCTCAATCCTAATCGTTCCCTATCCAATTCTTAATTCGAATACCTTATAAAACTTCAATTCTTGTGGATTAATCCGAGTATTAACTCCCTCTAATTGATTTATTATTTGGTTGCTGTTTTGTGATTGTTAGGGTATCGATTGGTTTTTTTAAGGAATCGTTTTTTTGATTTTCGTTTTTTTGGTAATTCTATTATGCGATCAATGTATTATTCTGCTTGAGTTATGGAAGTCGGTTAGGGATCTTCAAGGGTATATAATCCCTTTTGGAGGATTCGATACCTCATTCTTTGGGGTGTTGGATTCGTGGTTGTGTTGTTTAGGGTTTTATTGTTCGTATATTCTAGGTTTTACTGTTTTATTGATTTAGGTCTTCTATTCGTTTTGTTTTCGTAATTATTATGAAATCTGTGGATCGTGTTGGTGCTAAGGGTTCTAGTAACAAAGATAAGGAGGGGGTGAGTCGTAGTAAAGATGGTTCGTCCAGCAACCTGCTTCAAGATGCACCAACGCTGAAATCAATTTTGAAAAAACCTGTGCGTAACGTGGCTGCTAAGGTAGGAGTTTCAACGAGTGATGTTACCAAAGTTCATGTTTCATCAGGTGTGAATGAAGGTGTGTCGAGTATGGCTGGGATTAGTGGTAACGTAGACGTGCATGAGTCGTGTAATCTGNTGTTGCATACCAAAACCCTTAAGGGTTTATTTTTGGTCGATTGTATTCCTTTGGAGGCTGCTCTTTAATTGCATAATCCAAGCCGTTGGTTTGGTGTTTTTACGTTTTTTAGTTTGCTGCTGGTGCTTAATTCACAACTTTACTAGTGCGTGTTGGTTTATGGAAGTCACGCTGCAAGGTATCTCAGCTTTGGGATTGGTTTGTGAATGAATGTTCTAAGTGGATGTTTTTGATTATGTTAGTGGGGTATGAGAGAGATGTAAGTCAATTAGGTAGGGTTCCTTGTTCAAAAACCCTTGTTGCTGTTTACAAGACCTGCTCATCTAGTTGGAGGTCTTGGTTTTGCTTGGTTCGAGCTATTGGTTAGGGTTTTCTCACCCTAGATTCGTTGCATGGTGACCTTCTTCATGATTGGTATTGATTGTACGTGGTTGTTTGAGGGGGGAATCATGGCATGTTTTTTTGGGGTAAAAGGGTTAATTCACTCTGGTAAAATATATTATCCAAAAAAACGTTGAAGTACAAAGGCGAATCATGGCATGTTGCTGCTGTTGTAAGCATGGAAGTTAAGTTTTATAGACTTTATAATCATCATCACACATGGAAGAAGGAACGTATCTCTCTCTTTCTCTGGTGATTTCCGGCCGCCACATCTCCACCCTTCTCCGGCCATAAAACAAACACATACTCGTCCTCTCTACCCTCTAACCTGTTATTGGGTATGCAATACGATTATGTGGTTTCGTTTTTCATTCAAGATGTGGCGGCTGATGAATCTCTAATGGATCTATTCTTATGAAATCACCAGATCTGGTTCGAAACCCTAAAACGATTTCAAATACTCCTTAACCGACCTACCTAATCGGTTATTATTATTTGTTTAGAGTTTCGATTTTATGTTTATTGATTTGTTCTTTAAACCGACATTCTGAATGTTTATTCTAAGTCGGTTGTGGGTATTTAAACCTTTAACGATCTCCTATTGAATATCTTGAATCGTTGAAGGCTGGATAACCCTAGTACGATCACTTTGTAATCGTTTTTTAGGGTTCCATCTGGTTGATTTAGATCGTTTATATGGTTCTATCCTTATTCGATCTGCTTGCTGGTGTTATGTTGGTGCCTACACGATTCTACAAGCCCTAATTCTTAGGGTTTTTTTTGATGGATCTGCTATGAACCTGTTTGTCAACCTATGCAAGGGGTTGTGTGGTGATTGCTAGTTCGTTTCATGATGTTGCTGCTATGTAAGTGGGTTTGGGAGAGATGGAAGTTAAGTTTTAGGGTAACTTGTTCAAAAATCCTGTTGTTTTTGGTCATATGTCTTGGAAGTTAGGGTTTTTTCACCCTATGAATTGTTTCTTTGATCGTCGTTTATGCCGACCTGCTGTTAATGAGACTTTCTTTGATGTGTTTGGTCTGGATTACGATGGGGAATGGAAGTGGGTGCTTTGTGCTGATTGTTGATTACATGTTTCGGCTAAGGAGCACTTGTGGTGATCGATTCTACTAAAATTGTTGATTACATGTTTCGGCTAAGGAGCACTTGTGGTGATCGATTCTACTGGAAGTTAGGGTATCATCCCTATTAGCGTCCCTTAATAGTCCTCGATGTTGTTTGGATTGGGCAGTTGGCTCATTGCTGCTGCAATTCGTGACTTGTATGGGATTGGAGGTTAGGGTTTGTTAAAACCCTATGCTATGTTTGCTTCGACCTGGTGTTGGCTGTTCATTATCCATGTGTTTGCATTCTTGTGGGCATAATTCGCTGTTCTGGTTCAAGTGGTATGACTGTTTTGATGCGTGTTGGGACCTGGTTGTTTTGGTCGTGCATCTGAATGTGTCATCAGTGGTTTTGTCGGGGTACAATGGTGTCTTACACTCAGCTACCGTGTTCATGGTGGTTGTTTTGTTTTATTTAAGATTGTTTGCTATTCGTGCTTTCAAGTGGATTGATTTATATCAAAGTTTATTGTAACTTTTTATGGTTATCTGCTGCTGCTCAAATAGTGATGGAAGTTAAGTTGAAGGGTCTTATTTAAAACCCTTATTTATCATCGTTCTTGTACTTGCATTGATTTCCATTCAAGGCTTAATTATTGTTCAATGTGATCGACTGGTGCTGCTTATTTGGATGTAAAAGTTAGGGTTGCAAACCTTATTCTTCGTCTATGACTGATCAAGATACACATGGGTTCATTCCTAAGCTAGAGTTTCAAACTTATTTGAAACTTGTAGAAGATGAGGTATTGGATCGAGTTATAGTGTTGGTTGGTCCTGTCTTGCGACCAATGGGGACGTTGTAGTTGTTGGTTTGTTTGAATCAAATGGGTGTGGAAGGGTCTTTCCTATCTACCCATGGCTTCGATGCATCGTTTGAGGTTATTGGACTTCTATGACGACATGAGAAGATTCAAAAAGTTTTACTTGAGGGTTGGTTAAATTGGAACTAGAGCTATATGACGTCTTTTAAAGAATCAAGTGTGTCTACTTGAAGCGGTTTACTTGTTATGTTTATTAGGCGTTGTAGTTTATGTTCTATTATTTGTTATAAGTGTGGTCTGTCACTCTTATATAGTGGTTAGTGGTAAGTTATAAGAATGTTTTGTCATTCTTATATTTGTGTCTCTAAGTGTCCTAAGGGACTGAGTCGAGGGAGTCACCCTCGTCCTTTGTACTTCAACGTTTTTTGGATAATGTATTTTGCTAGGGTGAATTAACCCTTTTACCCAAAAAAAAGATTTGGGTGTGACTGTTTTTACATTTTTTCCTGTTTGGTGCACATTCGATCAACTTTTTAGGGTTTAATCACCCTAGGTTTGTTGCATGGTACTCTTTTCATGGTGTTATTGATATTACTTGGCTGGTTTTGAAAGGGGATCATGACATGAAGGTTGCAGGTATGCTGCATGGTTGTCAGAATCATGACATGTTAAAGAAGATGGGTTCATGCTTATTGCTGCTAGGATATTATGTTGAAGATCATGCAGGTTTTGTTTGTGGTGTTCTTGGATACCACAAATAGATACTATGTTGAAGAATGCTAGGATGTTCGAGGATTCTTCATGGAAGTTAAAGTGGACCACAATAGTGATATGAAAGACTCAAGTACTTCTCTTGAGTAGTATTGTTATTTTTATGTACTTTGTCATTATTGGTAGGTTCACTTTATTGTAAGTTATAGGATTGCTGTGTCATTCTTATATTCGAGTCTGTAAGTGTCCTAAGGGACTGAGACGAGGGAAGTCACCCTCGTCCTTTGTACTTCAACGTTTTTTGGATAATATATTTTACCAGGGTGAATTAACCCTTTTACCAAAAAAAAAACAATTGATAAGAGCAATTATCACTTACATGATGAGATCCGTTGTCCCTAAAATCTGCTGGTAATGGTGAGGCTACTATTTTGGGTTCTAAAGTTGTTATTATACGGTTATTTCATTGGTCAACGAATTGCGTTTCCTATTGTGGAAGATTATGTCAAGCATGCTTGGGCTAGGTTCGGCTTTGAACATGTTATATTGCGGAATGGTTTCTTCATTTTCAAATTCTCATCACTTGAAGGTATGAATAAAGTTCTTAATGGTGGTCCTTGGTTTATCAGATCTATGCCTTTATTCTTACATGTTTGGGTGCCTAATATGAGGTTGGAAAAGGAGAAGATTACTAAGGTACCGGTTTGGGTAC
>LBNU01009091.1:62038-72622 GCA_014162995.1 Artemisia annua | reverse complement strand
TTAGCATGTATTTTCAGGTTTAAGGCGATAGCTAACTGTTGAAGGCTTTTGGCATGGCATGGCATGGTCATAGATGACTCTGATATAATTGGGACCAGATTATATATTTTATGGGCCTTACTTCCGCACGATTTTGAATGATGTAAACTTAATACTTTTGGAAATGAAATTTCTTTTAAAACGGATAAGTTAAATCTGTTTTCTATACTTTGTGTTGTGATACCAATTACGTAGCACCCCAACTACATGTATGCTTCCGCTGGACCAGATTTTGGGGGTGTTACATAGACGAAACCCTAATATGTTGTTACGGCGTAACATTTCATCAATTACGCCGTAACCTCCAGATCTGGAGAAGATTACGCTAGTTACGGCATAACACATTTCTCATTTACGCCGTAACTCTCGACGGGCCTATTATACAAACCTAATTTCTGCATTTTGGCATACAACTTTCTCACACACAATGTCAGAGATCGTTGGGAGCTTTTAGGAAGCCCTTCTACAACAGCATACGGAGCCTTTCCAAGGGAGAAATCACGCTTCAATCACCATAAGTTTTAGCATTTCATTGTTTCATTTACATTTCAAATACATGGCTCTTATAACATTATTTCGAGTGTTGAATTTAATATGATCGGCTAAGCACCTCTGGTTCTAGCCTAGTTATGATTCTTATATTGTTTTAATCATGTTTCCGTACTTTTCTTGAATGCTTTTACGTGTGTGCATGCTTAGTATATCTTGAGAACCTCTAGTTTCGGTAGTTTTGAGATGCGGTAGTATCTGTTACGCTAGCTTAAATTGGAATAAGCCCCCAGTTTAGTTAGTAGGCTAGAAGAATTGACCACTGGACACTAGCCTAATGGATTGCAAGGAAATGGGAGGGATGACAACTGACCATACTACCTCGTGTGCGAATTGACCATAGGATCACCTACCGATGTTTGAAGAACTTAAGAAGTTAGGGAAATGGCCTATGATCGTGACAACGGGTCATTAGAGATAAGTCTAGCATGTAGTGATGCTTATCGACTCAAACCCGTCTACCGTACGTCGGCTTACTAGCATGGGGGTAGTGCCTGTGGTTCCTGACAGGTTTAGGGGGAGATAGGCTAGGGAACTTGACCATATGCACCTAGTCATATATGGCCGCCCCACCTAAAGCATAAGATTAGTTTAATAGGGAACATGACCATAAGCGATATAGGAGGAGTAACTAGGTTAGCACACTTCTCTCCTACTGCTCACAACTTTACTTTTTATTGCTTCTGTCTTTACTTTCATTTCATTTCAAACAATCAATCAATCATTCTTACTTTAAATTCAATATTAATTAGTGACATTAGACTTAGACATAGTCCGCACCACATAGCTCTTGAGACGATCTCGGAGTTACCATTACTAGACTACATACAATCGGATTCTCTGTCCGTTAGTGCATAAGGTAGACCTAGGGTAAAAACGAGACTTTACAAATAGTAAAACCTGGTCAGAAATCCTGCATCAAGTTTTTGGCGCCTCTGCCAGGGAGCTATAATAGGATTTTTTTTTAAGTTTTTAATTTTCAATTTTTATTTTTATTTTGTTTTCTCATGTTTTTGTTTAAGTTTCAGGAATCATGGAAGTAATCGACATTAACACGTTGACTTTGGAAGAATACCTTGCTATGACTAGGGATGAGCAAGGACCGGGCCTGGTAAGGCCAATGATTGGAGTGGATGTTCAGTTTGAGATCAAGCCGCAGTTTATGAGAGAGTTGAGAGATAAACCATTTGCTGGACTCAAGACGGAAGATGATTATGAGCACGTGGAGAATGTTCTCTACATTACTAGCCTCTTCAATATCCCAGGTGTTTCTCACGATGCAATCATGCACCGAGTATTCCCAATGACACTCTTTGGAGCTGCAAGAAGATGGGTTGATAGGTTACCATCTGGAACCATCAACACTTGGAATCTCCTTAAAAAGAGCTTTATTCAACGCTTTTGCCCTCCCTCTCGGACAGCAAAACAGTTGGAGGAGAATCATAACTTTAGGCAAGAAGCTGACGAGACATTGTACCAAGCTTGGGACAGGTACAATGATCTCCTATACAGGTGCCCGACACATAACTTGAATAGCCAACAGAAGGTAAATGATAAGGCGAAAAGTGTTCCGCTTTTCGGGGGTTATTTAAGCCCTAAATCGTATTTATTTGATCAAATATCGCCCTAAATCATTCCTTTTTGGCATTTTAGGTACTTTGGAGAGAAATTCTAGAAAAGGAAGCATTTTAGACGTTTTTGGAGCATAAGAGTGAAGAATTCGACAAAATGCCAAATTCTGCTAGAACAGTACACCAGACGGCGTCAAGGCTATATGTGACGCCGTCAGACCCTGATAAGCTAGGACGGATTTTGGTGGATTAAAGAGGGACGACGTCAAGAAGGCCATCAAGAAACCCTAACCACGGCGGCGTGACGGCATCAAGGCTATACGTGACGCCGTCAGATCTGATTTTCTATATATATTCCCATAATTTTTAGTCATTAGGTGGAACTTTTAAGGGAGAAACCCTAGACGATTTTAGCAGCTTTTTCAAGGTTTTTAACCTTGAGATCTTCCATGTTACATTGAAGATAAGTAATCAATTAATCATTCAATATGTCTATGTGTTGTTTGATTCAATCTTGTTCTTGTCTTTTGTTTAACATGCTAGGCTAGGTTTTCTTTGTGTTTGCTTAGATATAATGAAACCTAACTATTGATTATTGATTGAATGGTGTGTTATTAATTGTATTGGATGGGTGTTTATCGATGTTAGGCTTAAGAAAACTGGCAGACTTCCGATTGGTAACATGCTTGAACGTCTTAAAAAACATGAACCAAGTGTACTAAGCTTATTTGATTGTATTTAATGCATGAGCGAATTCTAGTGATCCCATGTTAGGATCTTCTTAGCCGGCTCGACATAGGAGTGAAGTAGGAGCTTATAGAGTTGGGAGAATTCCGTACACACTCCCAAAAATGGTATTAAGGAATACAATCCGTCATCCACACAATTAATACACACTAATCAATCAATAAAAGATAGTTAGGGAGTAAGGAAATCTAAGTAAACACACTTCTGTCCATATTAGTTTTGACAAAACATTTACTTTTATTTTATTTTATTTTATTTGCATAAGTAGTAATTTGGGTTAGTTGACTAGCAACTAATTCCGCCCACTCCTTCAAACCCGAGATTTTTACTTGCTTTCAATAAAATATAAAAATACAAAAAGAATCTTCCTTCACTCTTAGACCTATTAGAGTAGCTTTTCAATCCTAATGACACTATTCCCCTAGAGAACGATCAATCCGCCGGTACTTGCCACTACACTATACTACATCGGTCAGGTACACTGCCTGGTGGGGATTGCAAGCTTCTCAAGATCCCTTGAGAAGTAAAACCTTTTTGCGAGGGTGCAATCTCACGTATCAAAGTTTTTGGCGCCGCTGCCGGGGAATAGTTATTATTTAGGTTGAATTTTTTATTTTATTAGGTCTACTCGCTAGATTCCTTTCTAGTGAGATTTTTATTTAATTTTTCTAGGTTTTTCTTTAGTCTATCTTATTTCTTCGTGTCTTTGTTCGTAACCATTACCATCCGCCAACATGGAAGGTGGTAACATCCTCGATACCAACAACCCACCACAACAAAACCCACCACAACAAAACCAACCTCCTAGGGCTTGCACCTTAGGAGAATATTCCCGACCTAGCCACCATGGCTATCGAAACACCATTGAGCTCACCTAAGGAGCCAATGTGTCTCCCTTGCGATCCGACACCATCCGGTTGGTGCAAAGCGGATGTGCATTCCATGGAATTCATTCCGAAGATCCAAATCAACACCTCAAGGACTTCCTTAAGATCGTAGATTCCATAGACCTTGATGTTGACACTCGAGAGACTACCCGATTACTTCTCTTCCAATTCTCTCTGCGAGACCATGCTAGTCAATGGCTAGAGCGTCTACCCGCAGGATCCATCACCTCTTGGGATGATCTCACAACTCGCTTCCTAGCTCAATTTTTCCCACCGGGAAGAACCACAAAGCTAAGGAATGATATCTTGGCGTTCCAACAACGCCAAGGCGAAACCCTCTACGAGGAATGGACTCGATTCAAGGACTTACTCCAAAAAGTCCCTCATCATGGCATAGACCTTTGGCTCCAAGTCCAAATCTTCTATGACCATATCAATCTCCCCACGAGGCAAACCATTGACCAAGCGGCCGGTGGTAAGCTACGTGATCTAAGTGCGGAACAATCATGGGATCTCCTATAAGATCTTGCTCTTTATGACAACGAAAGTTGGAATGATTCCCTTTATTTGAATAAAACGGTCAAGGAAATATCTTTGCCTTCGAACAATTCAAGCACTTCCGACCGTATGATCATAGAACTTGAAGACCAAGTCAAGTTTCTTATGAAATCCTACGAGGCTCCTAAACCTTCAAGCCAAGTGAACAAAATCACCTCTTCGTGCGAATTATGTAGTGGTCCCCACGACACTCGTGATTGCATGGAACTCCCCGAACAAGCTTTTGCGGACTACGCATCCTCGCGTACCGACGGAGCGGGAGACAAGTGGTACACTTTCAAACCCGAGCCAAACCCTTACGGTGATTCCTACAGCCCCTCATGGAAAAATCACCCAAACTTTAGGTGGAAACAAAACCAAAACGCGCTCCAAAACAATTCTTCCAACCCACCTAATCATTTTCAACCCAACGGTTCAAGCTCGAACCGTACCTTCAACAACAATCCTTCCAACAACTATGGTAGTACCAATAACTTTGAAAGATTAATGTCGAAATTTATGGCATCTCAAGAAGCTCGTATATCCAAGTTTGAATCCGATTTCAAACAAAGGCAAAGCGAGATGACCAATAAAATCGATGCCTTGTTGAAAATTTTCAATGACCAAGAGATGGGAGCCCTCCCGAGCGACACGGTCAAGAACCCAAAACTAAACGTTAACTCCATTTCTTCGGTTTCGTCCCCTAGTTCTTGCCCACAATACTATTCGGTCAACGCCATGAGCACGTGTTTCAAACAAACCCAAATCTGTAGAACACTAGCTAACATCTCAAACACGAATAACCATGTGGTTATGGTTCGTTCCAAGTAAGAAAGAAAGAAAGAAATCTAGAGAGAGAAAGTTAGAGAGAGAAAGAAGTGAAGCCTTAGAGAGAAAACCAAAATAAAAAGAAATGAGATTATGAGAAGGCTTACCCTCTCCAAGGATGAAGAGGGGTTTATATACATGGGGGTTTGCCACTTGAGGCGTGCCACTTGGGATGCGGATCAGGTATACAGTGGGTAAAGACCCGTCCTTCTTCCGCGAACTAATCTACATCTAAACTACTTTTAACTAACTAATATAACAACTACGAGCTAAAAAATGCTTAACCATGTCGGGGGTGACCGAATCTTTCTTATGGGTGACCGAATCTTCCTTATCCAAAAATCGTATTCCTAACAATCTACCCCTAAGAGAGGTCACCCTTGTTGATATCATTGAAGATCTTTATTCTTGATTTCTTGCACTAAGATCTTTGAAGATACTTCTGTAGCTCGTAGTCGTTGATTCTTCACTGATGTACGACTCAAGATGACTTCCTTGATGTATATGATGATCTTTTGACTTTGCTCTTCGTTCTTCATCCATATATTAAGCTTCAAGTCATCTTTGAGTGTACGTGTCTCTTTGTGATGTAGTGATTGTCTTTGTGATGTCATGCTTACACTTTTTCTTGATCATGATCTTCTGCATTAGAGTTGAGGAAGCATAGTCGAAGCCCATTCTTTGATCATGATATCTTGAGTTATGATGTTGAAGTGTAAGCATGTGATGATGAATCTGCATCTTTTCAGCAATCGGCATCAATCGTCAACTTCTTTGTCTTTGGAGAGGTTACTTCTTTCCAACATGCTCATACATCTTTGTTGAGTAGATCTTCATGGTTGAAAAGCTCTGACGACTCCTTATAGATGTTGGTATGAGCATGTGGAACTTGAGTGATGGTGGTGATCACGGTAAGTATGGTATGTTGAGCTGCATAAAACTTGGTTAGTAATAAACATACCGGCACTTACAAGTTTGGACTTCGAGATCGTCAACAGCATAGTGTGAAGACTTTCTCTAATCCTTACCAAGGCCGTTCCTAATCGGATGCCCACGAAAGGGCTTACACTGACATACCGAAGTACACCAACGATTAGGTGAGTCGCTGGAGATCATCCCACGACTGTAGACCTTTTGGAACACCACCGAACACACTAAGCGTAACCCACAAGAGATTACCGAAGTGACCTGCTGTCAGGGCTGTTTGATGTTGACCCTGGCAGGAGTTTCCACTCAATCACTGGGAAATACTTATGTATATTCCCTCATAAGTGTTCTTGGCAGATTGCTAAGATCTGCGTAGGACTCAAAATATTACATCTGGTGTCCTTAATGTTGAACAACCAGTGTAGAAGTATCAAGTGTTCCTATGAGATCTTTTGATGCATCTCTTGGCTCTAGACTCGATAAGTGCACATTGGTTATCCTATGCGGAGACTAGGGAGGGGTCTCCTGTTTCAATATCAACTAGCTCTAAGAGACAAGTCGATAGTTTACACCGGTTCCCCGTGAGAATGAAACAAGCTCTTTTAAGAGAACTTGAGTGGCTGGAAGGTTTAGTGCAGTGCGTCACTGGGTCCATGACGTCTTAATCTTCAATACCGATGTTACCTTGGTAACAATCAGTAGCATATGAATTGAACCCGGTGTCTGCCCTAAGGTTGAATAATTGGAAGGCTATTTCTTTTCACCCTTTCTCATTTCATTTCTTTTTAATTCTTCAACCCCTTCAGTACTTACCAAGACTTCATAACTAGAACCTTGTTGGGTTTGTTCCAGTCCTAGCTCAGTCTTAGTCGGCACTCTTCCCTTTCTCACTTTTCTCCTTTTTTCAATCATTCTTAAGAACTTCTAGTCTATCTATTGGATTGTCCCTTGGAAGATCCCTCCGGTTCTGGTGGATTATGGGAACATATACCTAACCTAACCATCCTTATAACTCCATGCATTAAATAATAGTGGTCGGTCTTTTGGTATCTTTCCACAATCTCCATATGACCAAATCATTGAAAATTCTCTCAAAGTGTTTATGTATAAGAAACACGTTTTGTTGACACTTTGAGAGTTTTATCACTTTCAAATACTCCCCTTTTAACATGTGCTCATAGGAAGAAAGAAATTTGCACATGTCGGGGTGAGTTGCACTTATTTGAATTGATCGGCTCTTTAATAGACATATACCCGAGGGAAACGTTTACGTTGCTTAGTTAAAGGGATCCATTATCAGCTTTTAGGTGATAACTAGCCCTAATAACTAACTTGAAGTTGTTAACATTCCTTAAAAAGGAAGTTAGACCCGTCATAGCATACATCTAAGAAGAGTTTCTCGAAACTGGTACTTTCTACTTTGACTAGTCCTTTTCGAGACACGTTTACATTACTGGTTAGACCAGCTTGAAATTATTACCCGGCCAGGACAAGTCTTTTCAATTCACGACATTACAAGTTTCGTCAATTCATGAGTCAAATTCTGAGTCATAATCATATCACGGTTTTTACTTATTATTGCAAAAACACCTGATAGACTCTTAGCCACTTGCTCCCCCTTAATATGTGCCCATTGATTGAATCAATTTTGAAAGTCTTTAAAACTTTGGCACATACGGGTGAGCATTCATTAGAGATCATTTATTCATCATTTTTCAACACTTGCTCCCCCTCAGTATGTGTTAGATCATAATCCAAAATCTTTAAAAATTTTAGCACATACGGGAGCTACCTTTTGAGTCCAAAAACATCTTTTTAAGTCCAAAAACATCACATTTAATCACTTGCTCCCCCTTAATATGTGCTTTGATTAAAATCCAAAATCTTTAAAATTGTAGCACATAAGGGAGCGTTCTCGTAAGTCCACAAACATTCTTTATGAGTAAAAAAACATCACTTTTAAATCAGTTTTTATATTAAATCACATTCTCTCCCCCGATCATAAAATTTCAAATCTTTTGAGATTTTGTGATCCCAATTGATTTAAATGATTTTCTAAAAAGCTTTAGAGAGACATGTGATAATATTTTAAACGTTTACTGATTTTCAGACACTTTTTAGTTTCACTATGGTTGGTGCACAAAGTTTTTAAAGGTGCAGAAATTTTGAGCACATACGCTCCCCCTCAATTAATGACCCGTTTTTCCATTTTAACGTTTAATAGCCATTAACGTGAGCGGTAACTTATACGAGAAAATTTAAGACCAATGGCCACCTTGTACACCAGAAAATCTCTTTTGAAGAATTTTAGAAGAAAGAGATTTTGGGAAAAAAAAGACTTCTCTTCTTTTACTAGAAAGGTTGCACTGAAGCGTACAACTTTTCGGATAATCCACACACAGTGAAAACATGAAAACGTGTTTTTACACGGATTTTGAAGAACGGGTTGCTATCTGAAGTAATAGCAAACCAAAATTAAAGCGCGAGTTGCAGTCTGAAGTAACTGCAAGCCATCTAGGCATGTTTTGAAACATTTTGAATTTCTTACGATGCAAGAAGACATGCCTAAGAAACACGCTATTTTTGGTATTTTCTATTTTTCTGATTTTTATGGGTTTTACAGGTTTTTTATTTTTGTATTTTGCTTTTTTGTGTTTTAAATTATATAAAAGGATATTTGAAGCGAATCCATTACTCCTCATTCCCTTCCTGAAGACCTTTGAGTGATACTGGCATGAGACTCTCCAAACCAAGTTACTGGAGAATAAATCGAAACCGTTTTCCAGGAAGTGTTTTAGTGAAGAAATCTGCCAGCTGAAACTCTGTCATTGCAAAGTGAAGTACCACCACATTACTGGAGAATCCATTTGCCCGACTTGCAGCATTGGCGAGAAACATTCTGATTAATACGTTGATAGAAACACTCTGAGTGAATGATTCCTCAAAATCAATGCCTTTCTTTAGATGATAACCCTTAGCAGCAACCCTTGCCTTGTGTTTAGAACGTCATTATGATCATCAGATTTCACTTTAGGATCCATCTAAGAGCATTAATCATTGCACAGTCTGGAGAAGGTGTCAATTCCCATACTTAGTGACGATAGAATTGTATGGAATTATAAAAGCACCATAAGGCAAGTGTGTCCAGATGTCTTTGAGTGGACACCGGTTGAGTAGAATTCCCATTATAGTGAAGATCATGTGGATGTGGGTAGAACACTGATGTGCTTGTGATAAGATCTCCTGAAGAAGAAGCTTTAGAAGAAGATTCAGCAGCAAATGTGTCTTTGAACGGAGCAACATTAGGTGGAGCAGATGGATTTACTTCAAACGATTCGTCGACTGCAGTACCTTGATGTACGAAAGGAGATTGTATGTATGATGAAGTTGATGAATGACTTGCTGATGGAGCGTCTTGAGCCATTGAAGTAGAACAAGATGGACCATTTTTTATCATTTGAATCATGAGCTGCAATGACTGGTGGTACCGGTGTATCACCATTTGGCGGCTCGAAACATTCATAAACCATTAGATTAGTCAAGATCTCCAACTCCTATCGGTAGAAGGTACATAAGGTACATGCAGGAGTGGTAAACAGTACAAAACCTGAATAAATAGATCCAGGTGTCGAGGGTTAGGTGCGGGTCCTGAACTGATGTGCACAGAAGCCATATGCTCAGAAGCTCATAGAATGTGATTTGAAAGGATTCCTAGATATGTCGGGTTTGTATGTCGTAGATTCGGCAACCCTTATGATCTGAAGCATAACCACCAAATATTTCAAAAATTGCTTTAGCTTTTTACCTTTCCAGACCTTGATAGTCATTTTGTAGGGTGTGTAGAACTCCCATGAAGATGTTGACAGAAATGGGTTTGTGGGCATGCTTCTTTCTTTAGCGCAGTTGACTAGCCGAACAAATAGAGATGGTGTACACGGTAGTGACACGTTTGCCTTGAAGAGGATCAACACCATCCAATTCTCTTAGAAATCACACAGTCACCGACGACACAATCTCCATAACCCATAATTGTGTCAACCTGGAAGTTCCCGAATCTAACTATCCCGATAAACTCATTCATGAAATTCTTGAGCCCTGAGCAGTTACTGATTGTTTTAAGAAGATGTTGACATGAGTACCAAACAGAGAGAATTAGTCGGTACGTTGAAGAAGACAATAATCAATACTTCTTAAACTTTCACCACCAAAGCTTTTGAGGTTCCTGAAGCTTTAGATGCCATGAAGTAATCTTAAGCGGAGTTTTACAACTCTTGTGACTTAAACCGAGAGATCGATTCTCTCCCGGGATTTTACTAAAGTCAACAAAAGAAACCGAAAGATGTGATATGCGATTATGACTTAGAGTGAGATCTTGGATAAGTCACAATCTGCAAACGTCAAATTACAATCAGACTAATCGAAACGTCTTAACTTACAACAATTCATCAAGCGCAAGTAGTTAACAAATCACTAGAATCTCACAGCTGAGTTAATCACTA
>LBNU01009091.1:42126-52463 GCA_014162995.1 Artemisia annua | reverse complement strand
GTCTATGAATGATTGTTTTTCACCATAATTATTCTTAACTCAACAAAGAAACAAGAAGTATGATTGTAATAAGAATACTTTTATAACATCAAATCAGATTGTTTGTAAAACTCTAGTTGGACGAAAGTTTAGATTTTATAAGCAATTGTAACCTTTTTGTCTATGAATGGGTTACCTTTTGTAATGACCATTTCCTAAGAGTATTTGATTTATAATAAGAGTTTATTCTTATGTTTAAGGGAACCATACCTTATGAACCTTGGATAGATCTTGAATTGATTGGTTTACACTTAAGGCTTGTTTTTATGAACTAAAATCTTGGCCAAGTTTAACTTGTAAAAACAATAGATTAGACCACCATCTAATTGTCACAACCAACATGTTCTCAAGAGTTATCACAATCACATGTGTCATTAAGTAGGAAACTAGTCTAAACAAGTGTAGCTTTTAAATTATTGAACTTGCTTATTATCTTATTTGCTTACATTTAGAGATTTACTTTTAGACTAATATTAGATTCACTCACAAATCCCTGCGAACGATCCCGACTTACCATCATATCTTGCTATAACGGACGAGTACACTTGCTCGTATGTGTTGTTTCTAGATTCGGTAATTCACCTTTATAAATTTAAAACTTGCACTAACAAATAGCACATCAGACTAAATAAGCAAATGAAACAAGTAGTAAGGACTAATTATACAAAATACTTAACTAATTTAAAAGTTACTAGGACTAAAAATGCAAACACAAATGATAAGGGCTGAAAGGGTAATTTTTGAAAACTGTTTTATAACTAAGAAAATTCACTACATGATTTTAAAGAAATCAGAAAGTTAAGGGACCTAATTTGTCAAAACAGAAACTGTTTTTATTTTCTTTTCTTTTATTATAAAAATGATTAAACACTAATTAAATGCAAAATTAATAGCTAACAAGCTCAGATAAATCTGAGATTTTCAAGATAAATCTAAAATCTAATCTACAATCTATGAGAGATAAAAGCAATAAGCAGATAAGCCAGGATAAGTAGTTTGAGCTTATTCTGAATAAGCCAAAAAGCTCAAATTATGCAAATAAGGTAAAAACAGCACCAATTGCTCAGAAATGATAGATTGGCAACCACTAAACATTATCCAATACACATAATCCAAGAAAGAGCAAGAAATAAGCAGATAAGCAGTTGGCTAAGCAAACAACTATGACAGTTTTAGCAGCTACTCGTACACACTTGACAAGCTTTTAATAAGCTCAATACAGCTCCAAATTGGAAATTAAAAGATGTTTTAGGAAGCTTAAACAACAGATATTTTAGAAAACTAAAAAGCCCTATGCCATTATTTCAATTGCTTGTTCAATTTTACTCATTTACAGATTGCCAAAAAAAATAGCATGCAGCAAGTAAATTTAACAGCAGACTTTGAGCAATCTTTGGTGACAAATTGAAATGATCTATTGTTATAGTTACCACTAGATATTAAAAACTCACAAACTTAGCTAGGTAAACTACTAAGAAAGCACAATAACAAGCCAAATCACAATCAAATAACCTCATGAACATAGCACCAAATATCAGCATGTACTGAGTTCTCAGACAAATTTGACTAATCAAATGCTATTCTAAGTTGACTAAAATGAAATTCAGCAACTTAGATCTATTAAGCTAGTTGCAATTAATATAATTAATCACTACTACCAAATGGGCAGCATAACTTTGCTCTAAAAACTACTACCAAACTATCAGAAATGAAGTTCTATTGATAGGGGATGAGAGAGGAGCGTAGGCAGCCTTGGATTCTCTTGGAAGAAGAGCCTAGAAGTCCATGCTGGAAATACTCTCTTAGTTGTGTGCTTCTTTGTGTCCAATAATAGCCCTTTGATCATTTCCCATCAATCTAAGCCCTTGATTTGATAGATTGTGAGGTTTCGAAACCAATGAGAGTTTGCCACATCACCAAGCGTGTGTTTCTTTGGATTTTCTGACATCTGACACCTTCTGACACGCGTATAAAATGACCAATTAACCCTTAATGATGGTAATTTTGAGGGACGGTAAGTTAGGGTTCATGTTATCTGGGTAAAAATGGAATTGGGGGGCGGGAAGGTTAAAAGTAACTTTTTTTATTATTGTTTGACCCGTGTGACTAAGTTTGACCAAGGGGAAGTGTGGGCCGGGTTTTGTGTTGGTTTGTTGTTGGGCTTTGGTATTTATTTAATAAAATTGGGCTAGGGATGGACCAGCAGATTTAGTGAAATGGATTTAAGGGTCATTTGTGTCACTTTATCAAACTTGAAGGACTACTTTGCACAATCTTAGCTCAATTTGCTTTCCCGGATCCAAGCATTGACCTTTTGACTCTTTTCTATCTCGTGCTCGTTTTTTTATTGATTTGGTATGTTTTGAGTCCGTAATTGAGATATACGTTCCTGCACATTCATAAACACAAAAACACATAAACTTTGGCATTTACGGTTAGTTTTTTGGTCTTTTTGGTCTAAAAATGATAAATAAAAAATATGTGATTAAACACATATCAACGAACCACACAAAAAATAATTACGCGGGATGGCTATTGTAGCCTCTCGTAATTTTCCGTACGATTAGTAAATAAATATAATGAATAAATGAGTAGTACTTTATTTAAATACCATTTTTACGGGTAACAATTTTTTTTTGTTATACGTGACATGTTACGTAAATCACTATGACATTTGTGAATGACCATTTGCCTAGGAACGACGCTTACTCACGAACCATGATACTCTAATATCGCGAATATATTTTAAAACGTTTATATTTATAAATATACATTTCGTTTATGTACCGTACACTATTTATATAATTCCCGAGCCTACGGAAATTTCTGAGATTGATCTTAATATAATTGGACCGTAACCCGACTCACGAAACTTGCTACATGGGCCCACGTGACCCATTGGGCCACGTTAAACCCAAACATCAGCAAACGGTATTTTGAATTATGAAACATCTTAATTAATGTCTTGAATATTTGGTCCATTTGAATTAAGAATACCCCGAAAGTCTTGAATTTTTGGTCCACGTGACCCATTTGAATTATGAAACATCTTAATTAATGTCTTGAATATTTGGTATTTTGAATAAATCTAAACTTTAAAACGTCACTTAATGTTGTTTTCTATGATTGTGACAAAGTTTCTTGAAGTAATACCCCGAAAGTCTTCCGCTGTCATTATTAAGTCTTTCGCTGTTATTGACAAATTTTTGGGGTGTTACAAATAACATATTCATACACAGAAGAGTCTCTCATTACAAACAGTGCATATGCGATATGCGAAGGAACATCATTGTAAATGCAATGCTTAAAAAAGAGTTAGATAAACGTTTCTACATTAAGTGGTTAAAACTATATAATGCTCCACGTAAGACAGCCAAAGTATGATTGATCAATCAACATGATGTATATTTGCTCACATTCTGGCCGTCACATAATCTTCTTACTAATATGGTCTAACTGATTTGTAAGTTGATATAGAAGGATAGCCACCAAATAAAAGTTCTTGACTTATCTTTATAAAGCTTTATATTTTTGTTTAGTATATGTATCGCATTAGCACAACTGCCAGTTTTCAACAAGAGTACTGATCAAACAATGATTGTATGTTTATATAGAAACCCAAACCAAATTTATGTGGGGGATCTTTTTGGTAATTTAAAAAAATTCAAAACATAAAAAAAGGTGACGATGTGTTTGTAGTGTGACTAGATCTCATGAATTACCACTTGAAAGGTGTAAGAACCAAGGTTTAGCCAATCCACCAACACATCACCATAAAAATCTTAGTACAACAATAATGCTAATATACTATATATAGTTAGATATAGCAAGAGCAACGTAAAATCTATTTCCATAACAACAATAGACAACAGGTACATCATTAAACTTTTCCTAAAATCAGTGAAACATAGTCCATAAAAAGAGTTGATAAAAGTTACTCCTTCAATCGGCCAAAACCAATAAAATTTGCATTTATCTTCTTATTAATATGTCTCCACATGATGGTAGAGGGGACATATAGCGTAAAACAAATATTAGGCGTATTTAACTCAGATGTACATGATATACAGAGATATTTCTGTGACCGTTACCAATCTTTTTTAGCTATCTTTAAATATTTATCCAGGGAAGTTTGTACCATACACCTTTTGATAGGACATCACGTGTCTAACCATTAGCCAATAGGATGATGGTAGTGGGGACATTTAGTGTAAATCAAATATCATGAGTATTTAACTCAGATGTACGTGATATAACAGAGATATTTCTGTGGCCGTTACCAATCTTTCTTTAGCTACCTTTAAATATTTATCTAGTGAAGTTTAAACCATACACCTCTTGATAGAAGATCATGTGTCTAACCATTAGCCAATAGGCCACTTTGGTAATGTTTTTCTCATGCCAATAATTGTTAGTAAATTTTACTTGTAGCGAAGCGCGAACTAATATACGTTTTTTACGACAAAAACTAATGAAAAGTTTATATTATGTATGGTTTCTATTTTTTGAAAAAACCAAATTTTACGAAGGACAATTTGAGTTGCCTCGAACATTTTAAATTTTGATAAAACCAAGTATGTGCCGGATGTATCCTTTTGGTAATCACATATATACCTACCTACATAGAGCAAATCTATAACACATGTACATGAGCACACCGTATAACTTCCTCTCACAAAAAGTGAAACATAGTCCATAATATTACGTCACGTTATATAAAAATTCCCAGCTTCAAAAAGAGTTGATAAAAGTCTTAAAAAAGAGTCATCACGTATATGTTTGGGGAACCTTTTAGAAAACACCAAAAATGTCCTGACTTTTTCTCAGTTAAAATTCCAATTGGCCAATGAGAGGGCTCGATTTCAAAACCGAGCCCTCTCATTGCGAATCCCTCGATTTGGTCAAAAGTTAATTCTCTTTTATAAAAGATAGAATATTTTCTTAGATAGTCTCTGTATGGATTTATAATGCCATAAACATGAGCTTAAAACGTGTTGATGATACATTTGGTGATAACATCTTGAAGAATACTTTTGCGGGTTACAACAAAACAATGTTTGAGATTTGATGGGATGGGTTAATGTCATGCTATTCAGACCTTAATAGGAAGTTTTTGAAAAGACTTTTTTTTTTCGAGAACATTACTCATCAATAAGTGACAATCTTCAATAAGTTTTTATTGGTGAATCATCTCGTGTTGTTGTTTTGATGAGGCTAACATGTTTTTGTTGTCGTAACCGTATGCCATATTGACAGTTATGCGCAAACTAAACAAATGGTGTAGATTATAATTCTCATGTTAGCATGACTACCTATTGCATATCAATATCACATATGGATTTGATCAAATGCATATAAAAGATGTAAGTTAGATGTTTCACTTAGTTAACTTACATTTGAAACTCTTGTCTATATTTTGTCACTTTACCCATCCATAAATGTAGAATTTGAGCCCGTCGTAACGTGGGGGCTTTATAATCCTCGTTTAACACGTCTTTTATTTCTAAAGCTTTAGAAAGTTTTGCATTCTAAGAATAGCTTTATAAAGTGAAATGGGGTCTAAGTGTATTTGTATGACATTGAAATTCTATAAACCTTTTAAAGAAGTCTATCATTATAGATGCTCTTATAACGTTAGACGCCAAAATGGCTCATTTATACCGGTTAAAAGATCATTTTAGTATATAAAAGTTAGAACAGCGAAAAAGGAACAAAATAATAATTGCATTCTATTTAATCAACTTACCTCCCCTTTTACTTTATTATTTTTTTTGGTATGTCCCACAATTTTACAAGAATATATTTTTATATAAAATGACGTAGTTTCATTACATATATATTTTTTGGTATGTCCCACAATTTTACAAGAATATATTTTTTTTGGTATGTCCCACACATATATACATAGGAAATTTTTTAACTTGGTTAAGACAAGAAAAACGTAAAGTTTAATGCTCAAAAACGATACTAGAAGGACAACTAAACTACCCTTCATTCACAGTCACTTTAGCAATCAGCGAAAATAAAACGTATACAAGGACGGTGACTAATGTTGGTGAGGCTAATTCTACTTATACCGTATCAGTGTCACACGTCAATCTTCCACATGGAATAATTGTTGCCATCCGTAATCCGGTCTTGAAATTTACTGAAATGAACCAAAAGGTCACATATGAGCTAAATTTTACCCGAGATAGCAGTGCGGGCATAGATGTTCCTTATGCTGAAGGAGCTATGGCTTGGGGTTCGGCCGGTAAATACTTAGTTAGAACCCCTTTCGCTTTCAAGTTCCTTTAAGAGAAAATCACGATCAAGCTCTGTAAATATGCAGTTTTTGCATACGTCATCCTTATTTGCTTTCTTGTTTCCTTGTCAGTACTCGAGAGAAACCCGAAACCATTTTCTGTCTTCGCCAACAGTCATAATTGAAGTAGTTTCACTCATTTACATATGTATTAACTTAGTTAAAATTGCAAAAAATAAAAATAATTACTATAACATGCTATATCATCCAGTAAAAATTTCAATTATTAATCTTTATAACGGCTTAAACTGTTTCTTTGTCACTGAATCTCAAGAAAATATCAGTATACACACTCTAACAAGCACAACCCATTACTGAAAAACCTGATACAGCAATACCCATATAGTTTTAACATCGTTTTATGCTGTAAATATCTACAAGATACTCCAAGTAATGAAGTTCATTTTCTACGATTCTAAGAATAAGAATACCATGAGAGATCAAGAACAAGTTTTTACAACATATTTCAATACAACTCTCCACTAAAATGGTTAAAAAAGCAAAACTTAGTTACCTTGTCGCCTCCGCTTAATTCTTTCAAGTGCACCAGTTTCCTTCTCTTTTTCCGCTTCTTCGTCGTCTCGTTTCCTAACAAGACCTCCGTACACAGCATCTGGTACATCTTTTTGTGCAATTTCGACTTTGCCGTCATCATCTTCTTCATCACTTTCGCTTCCTTCTGGAAGTTCAATTTCTTCTTGGTTTTGGATCAATCCTGAAGCGGTTTCTGATAACTGTATGCTGCTACTCACAAATCCAAGCTTCCTAGCAGCACTGTTTTCCTTTGGCGCTAGCTGCCTTTCTAAAGCTTCCATTTCATCCTCAGGTGCTCCGGTTCTCTTTAACTGATCCATTGCTTCATCTACAGTAGGCTTCTGCAAGTAGTCGGGCAAAAAGACGTGTGTCTGGCTATGTCTTGCAGAAACACTCCTCTTAATCCGAAGCATGTCACGGAAAGTATCCTCATTGCCATGGTTTACTTCAAATTTATGCCACTTTGTCCAAAAATCACCTTCAAACCGAGGGTCTGCCAGCCTAGATGCATAAAGGTAAATTTGTCTCGCACGATCAATTTCTCCAAGACTTTTTTCAAGCTCAGCATACATGATGCACATCTTCATAGCATCTTTCTCGGGGAGTCCTTCAGAAGAAATAGCCTGCGCATAGATCTCCCGAGTTTTTGGAACACCATATATTTCCGCTGCACGAGCAATGTATATTTCATACATGCTCAACTGCTCGCTGGCTGGGATCGCCTTTGTTGCTTGATCATAAACACGCATGGCTCGTTTAGCTAGACCAAAATCCTCTTCTAACTTGGCATACTGAAGATATAATGGCTTTACAACTTCAGCAGGAACCATTTCAACAGCATGCTCAAATAGCTCTCTAGACCTCTCAAGTTTTGACTTCCCGTATCTTTTGACAAACTTTGAGAGATAAGTAACCCAAATGTCTTTCACATGTGAATATTTGAAGATCTTCACCCCTCTTTCATAGACCTTGAAAGCATCCTCAAAATACTTATGATCCTCAAGGAGCATTGCATAGTTTATAATAATTTGTGGTGTGGCAATCCGAAGATCCAAGATCCGCTCATAGACAGCACGGGTTGATTCCAAAGTCCCTAAACTTTCCTCTAAATCCACATAAAACGTCCAAAGTCTTAGAGACTTGTGCAACTCTATTTGTACTGGTTCATTGCCATCAGCAGCCACTCTGCGTTTCACCTCGGCAGATGGTTCAGCAGTAGCACGCCTCATTAACTCCAACGCTCCCTTCAAATTCTTGTGCCTAATTTCCATCTCTGCCCATTCACACCAAACACTAGCCAGGTCATCCACGACTTTATAATTAACTTGCACAGCCTTATCTAAGATAACCCTAGCATTAGCGACATCGTTATGAGTTTCATACAACTTCGCAAACGCAACCCATAGCGTATGTGGTTTGCCAACCGCTTTCATTGGGTCAATCGTTCTTACAGCCTCGGTGTATGTCAATATCTGCTTCGTCGGATTTCCCTCAAATATCTTAACTCTCCTATGCCACTGTTCCACGTTATGAGGATTTTGGCGTAAAAGAACACAATTAGCCAATTCAGGACTCCGATTTATAAGATGCTCCAATCTCTCTATTCTCAAGTCAACATCCTTCTCGTCACACAACCAAAACTTCTTAAGCTTCTCCTTTAACTTCCCCACATTAAGCCGATTATCTTCCTCCTCTTCACCATCATCCTCAACACCGTTCTCTTCCCCACCGTCTTCTTCCTCACTCATCGCTTCCATCTTCAACGCAAGCACACTCTCTTCAAACTGCAAACACGCGTCAAAAATCACACTAAAATCACTAACCGTAACAACCGTCATCATCCCTTCCTCAAACACATCTCTCGCCTTCTCCAACAACTTCCTTCTAATATAATAATCCGCTAACGACGTCCACAGCCTCCCAACCTCATCACTAAACATTCTAATCCCACCTCTGATAATCTCATTAACATTCAACCCCGAAATCTCACTCGCATGATTCGTCAACAAATCACAAAACTCCAACCACAACGTATGCTTGGTCTTCCCTTTGATACTACAAAAACTATCATCCTTCAAAACCCCCGCTAACCTCTCCGCCGCCTCTTGCCACAGCCCCGATCTCAACAAAAACTCAATAAAATCCTCTATGTGCCGAGGCTCATACTTCAAATACCTCGTATAAACCCTACGGGACGTCTCAATCGGCACTCCCCTCTGACTCACAAAAACCAAATACAACTTCCAAATCCTATCATGTTGGGTCACAGGCAACGCACACAACGCCCTATCAAACGCCCTACGTGTACGCGTCACAATCTTCTGCTCAGTCAAACTCGTTAAATACATAATCCAAATCCTAGGCATCTTATGCATAGTGACTAAAGCGCGCTCAAAAGTGTTATTTAAACTATCATATTGGGAATGCGAGTTACTACGGGCTAGCTCGCGGAGATACGCGTGCCATAACTTGTAACTAGCAGGGAGGGATTTGAGGGCGCGTTCGTAAATAATGGAACGTTTTCTAAAAGGGGAGTGGGTTCGGGCGATTAAATAACGCCACCAAAGTTTTAAACTAAATGGGTTACGAATGAGTTCTTCTTCGTATACAAGGTCGTCTTCTGATAGGTATAATTCTCGTGTTGATAATATCGACATATTAGGGATATGAAAACGAGTTACCTGTGGTGGGTGGTGATTGTCGAAACCCTTACAGTGAACAATCAGATAGAAAGAACCAATTACGGTTTACGCACACACACAAAACCCTAACGAACTAAACAAGGATGATAACCAAGTTATGATTATCAATCAAACACTTAAAATATAAGAAAGAAATACGAGTTTTATTAGAAAGAATTACAATTTTAGGATTAATTAAAGGCCGATTCCTAGAAAATATAGTAACGGTTAAATATGGCTTCGGAAATTAATTGATAACAGTGAATAATATAGAGAGTTCAGGAGTAAAAAATTAGTATTTCTGGGAATATAAGTAGTGTGCCACAAATGTGCTCAAAAATCTCGTTCAGAAGGGTTGTGGAGGATTTGTGTTCAATATTGTTTGTTCTGGATTTATGCTAAAATTGAGATCGAGAGATGCTATGGGGTTGTTTTTTTAGCGGTTAAGTGTCATTGGATAGGATATGATGGTAGTTTATATGTATTTGGGTAAAATGGCTGTAGATTACTCATTTATATTCTCAGTAAATTACGAAACGAGTCTTTTTTGTTGTAACTTAGCAGTGATCTGCTTGTCGTATATTGATCTTTTTATTTACCATGTCTCGGTGTTCCACTCCACTGATCCAATTGACGGGAAAATAGCTTACTGAAATCCGATTTGGGATGTTTCATACGATATAGAGGAAATATTTCTGTTTGTGCAAAAAATTCTAGGAGACTAAAAGCGACGGAATGCATAAAACAATCTCTTCTCCACTTTCTTTCTTCTTCCTTTT
>LBNU01009091.1:5578-19711 GCA_014162995.1 Artemisia annua | reverse complement strand
AGATAACAACATAGAAAAATATTTTTTTCATGTGTCATATAACAAAGCTATGCATGTGTCATATAAGTTAAATTTTTTCATATTAAGTCTGTTATAATAATTTGATATTTAAATTGATTGATTCATGGTTAACAAAGTTACTTTAATGTATAAAAATTAACGAACTTTTGTAGAACAAGCAAAAATGAATACACTACTTATTTCCCCGTTACTTAAAATGTACTAATGTACTCTCTTGTAGTCACTTGGTTCTTCGGACAGGTAAACTTTGTACAATACAAAAATACAAAAAGTCTTGTAGGCCATTCCTTATTAAATCTCATCTAAAGAAAAGCCCCCAACCATATGACCATCAAATCAATAAAAGATTTAAAAAATTAAATAAGTTTATTGATTTTCTCCCATCTATCAAGTCTTTTCATAAAATAAACTCTTTTTCAAATGTGTGTCTTAACAAATACGTGTGATACTTTTCTACTCAAACTCAATCTAGCCAAACATTTTGTCCCGTTCAACTTAAAATAAATGATTAATATCAATTACATACATGTATTAACATCAAGTAAACTATCTAATGAATTATTATTATAAATAATATATTATTCATTCTCATAGTAAAAGAAAGATAACCCCATGCAAATCTTTAACAAAATTTAAAATGAGAGTCCGTTTGTGAGAATTCTATGATGTTAAACCTACTCAAATAAACAAGGACTTAGGAGAATTCTAAGATAATAACATAAGTATACAATTCGGTTCGGATAGACTTCGTCAAGAGTGCCGCCGCCTCTGGAATCAATAAGAAAACAAGTGCTAGAAAGGCACTCACCGAGTTACATATGGAATCTCAAATTTTGAGGCTGATTATGGGCCTTTTGATGAAGTAAGTGTTATGCGGGGGTGATGAGGGACGTAGGAATTAAAGCAACCAAAATATTCCTTGGTGAAATGGGCAAAAACTTGAACCCAAACGAAAAAAATACATGTCATTACTTTGTAAAGATGAATAGATGATACCTAGTCAGATAGAATGGCACTATCATAATGGGAAATCGATGGAAACCTTTTAAAGGAAGTTACAAACCACAAAGCAGAAAGAAAAAAAAAATTAGATAAAAGATTTATTGGCTAATTGTCAAATGAAACCTGAAAATTATCAAAGAAAAAAAAAATGTCAGTTAGAGATCCAGACATAAGAAAATTATCCATGAATCTTCTAATTTATTTATTTGTATTGAAAGAAAAAGATGTGTCATGTAGAAAGATGTGTAAGGCTATTACTTTAAGAGATCTAAATAGAAGAAAAACTTAATTTCTATGTTTATACCTTTTTCTTTGCCATGTGTTATGGACGCTCAAAAGTGTTTGCATAAAGAGGTACACACTATTATTTTAAAATTTTTGACCAACATCTTGCCTTTGCCTACCGATTTCTTTTTCTTTTTATATATATAAACCATCCTTCTCTAAAAGGGCTTATGCAACTACAAGAATAAATAACAACAGAAATCTAAAAATAGTACTGTATATTATGATTAAAAAGGGCGCAAACAGAAATATTACCTTTGCTTTATCATCTTGCATATTCTAATTGTATCAGCTGCATCTAACTATAGTGATCACATTTAAATCAAACTGAAACAAATATAAACAAATTTCATTAAAAAAAAAAAAAAAAAAAAAAAGAAAGATCTCAAAATAAAAACAAGACCATGGCCAAGACCTAAGTGTAACTTACATGATTTCGTGAGACCTCGCTGGAGAAAAAGTGAAAGTCGTCATAGTACAAGTGAAAACGATGACTAAAGAGGTAAGAGCGAGAGGTTAAGATGTCGGAGACACAATTACTGTCATTCATAGGTGCCGTTTTCCATTCGGAAGCAAAATATGGATGTTGGCGGGAGTGAGAGAGAGAAAGAAAGGGTGAATGAAATTATGTTTTGATTGTGTAAGAGGAGATGATATATTGACAAGGCAAACAATGTCTAACTATTCAGCCTGATATAAGTATGAAATTCTGCAGTTCTCTTCTTGGCAATCGTTTAAATGGATCAATCCCAAAGGAACTCGGAAACATCAGCACATTGACAACTTTGTAAGTTTTAATCATCTTTTTATATAATTATTATTCTTATGATGTTAACTTCTGTTACTTCCTGTGCTGTTTATTAATTTGATTATATTGTTATATAGATCCGTAGAGGACAACATGATGTCTGGAACAATTCCTAGGGAACTTGGGAGTCTTGCAAGAATCGAAAGATTGTAAGACATCATGAAATTAATTTGTTGATTTATGATTTTTGTATCACATTTTCCTACTGACTTTGTATACGAGTGTTCTGCTTTTGTGTTATAGATTTCTGAACTCCAATAACTTTACGGGGGAGTTGCCTGCATCCTTTGCAAATCTGAACACCCTGAAGGAATTGTGAGTTACGATACCTATTTAGTTGGATTGGATTATGCGTTCTAGGATCATTTGCATATGATATCAACATACGCTTTTAATTTATCTCGTTTTGGTCATTATACTTTTTATTCTTTACACGTAAATCATTAAAAGATAGCTTTTTGTCCCATTTAGCTGATCATTTAGCAACCGCTAATCTTGGGATTTGAAGACAGTCTCAGGATATATATGAATCTAACATTATTGTAAGGGTCTGCACCATATTTTTGGTTCGACCAGTTTGCCTCCAAGAAAGTATTGGAATTCACCATAGTTTGGTTTAACAGAAAAGTGTTTATGTAAACGAGTTGTGGTATGCAATACTTATGATCAAGATATTATGAAAGAATGATAAGACACAATGTAAAATAATAATACTTCTGGAATTAAGTAAAACATATTACATGGTTCACTTATATACATAACGAACAGGTATGAAGAATGAAAAGGTGTGATGCTTCACATGAACCAACATGACTCTTCACTTCATAACTGCCATAATAACTAACTTCTTAACCGTTCTATGTTGTCTGTTGGCCTTTGGCCCAGACCTTATTCGTGCAGCCTTTTATGGGCCTGCATATACTAACCTAAAATTAATAGTACAAAGTATATATACATATGATAATATAGTAAAAAGAAGAGTATGATCTTAGAATTCTAACAATCTCCCTCCTAAGATCATAACCTTCGAACAGCTTCCTTGTTTCTTCATTTGATTTCAAGTGATGATGGTAAAATCATCACTTGTGTTGCTGTTTGTTTCGGATTTCTTTGAAGTTGCTTTTCCCTTTGTGACTCCTTCTTCATTCTGATTTTCTCCATATTGTGATTGAATTGGTTTGGAAAAGTGTGGTTGGCTGTCTTTGTCTTCCTCAACATCTTCTAACTTTATTCCAAAGTGCTCAATTTTTCCTTTTCCTCTTTGATCTGCAGATAATCTTGTGGGTGCAAAAGTCTCTTTAAATTGATGAGGCATATGATAATACAGTAAAAAGAAGAGTATGATCTTAGAATTATAACAAACATTTTTAGATTTAACATATCATTTGTGAAACCCACTTTAGGCCCAAAAATAACCAAAATGAGACACAATGACACTTTAATGATATAGATGGGCGAATAGAAGTATACCGACTAAAATGGGACAAAAGAAAAAGCTTTTAATTTTTGCAAAATATTGTTCTTTATATGGCCAGATATTAATCATATTAGTAGTTATATTTATATTTTTTTCGTAGTCGGATTGGTGGTAACAGTCTTTCTGGGAAGATCCCTGAATACATTGGGAAATGGAATAATCTCAAGAGCTTGTGAGACATTTTTCTACAGTTTCAATTTCCATTTATTGTATATAGCAATTAGATATTTAGATTTACTCCAAGTTTATGAATAACAGAAGGATTCAGGCGAGTGGATTGGAGGGACCAATACCTTCTAACATCACTCTCTTGCCAACTTTGACAGACTTGTAAGTTCATGCTTACAATTTGCTTACAATTTTGATAAAGTACTTGTGTTGACTGAATCATGAAACGCAGACGAATCAGTGATTTAAATGGACCAGACACACTTTGCCCACAGTTTATCAACACAACAACTTTCAAGAATCTGTAAGTTAAGTTGCTTCTTTGAATTGCGTGTTACCGGTTTTCTTCTGTTAATACAAGTTAAACATAATCTTGCCAGGATATTGAGGAGTTGCAATCTAATTGGCAGTTTACCAGAATCTCTCTCAGATGGCCTGAAAGTCTTGTAAGTAACGTAAAATTAGCTTCCTTAAATTATTCATTAGGGATAATTCCAAAAATGACCTTGTTGCCCAATTGATTTGCTTTTTTGACCTTAGATTAGAAAGTTCCGAAACTAGCCTTTGGGCGACCAGGCAACTCTTGTGTAGCCAACCATGGGACGCCAAGTGTCCCAAGTTGCCCAAAAAATACACAGGCTGCCCAAAATTTCGGACACTTGGCGTTTCATGGTTGGCTACAGTAGAGTTACCCGGTTGCCCAAAGGCTAATTTCGGAACTTTCTAATCTATGGTCAAAAAAGCAAATCAATTGGGCAACAAGATCATTTTTGGAATTACCCCTATTCATTAATATAATGAAAATTTCTTATTATCAATCTTTACATGAAGCTTGATTTCTTTAGTCTCTGAAACGGGAAATGATTTATCATTCTATCTTTTGTTTTCAGAGACTTGAGCTTTAACAAGCTTAATGGATCAATTCCTGACAGTTATAATAATATAAAGAAAACAGACTATATGTAAGTACCTCATTTTGATTATTGCTATCTTACATATTTCTTATATCATCATTATCTCTAGGACATAAATATTTAACGTGTAATGGAGATGATATACAAATTTGTTATCCTTTATTTGTTAGCTATCTTACCGGAAACATGCTATCTGGAATTGTGCCTGATTGGATGCTCAAAGAAGGAGATAAGATGTAAGTTAAATGACTATGAAATTGTACCAGTACTCTGACTAAAGTGGTTCATAACTGTAATGGAGATGATATACAATTTTTCAGACACCCAAATTTACATCAGTGTATAAATGATTAATTATTTATATAAATTTCCAATAAAAACATCGATACTTTTAAATTAAATTTTTAGGGCCTCATTTTCAAAAATTTACGCAAGAGTATATAACCTTTACAATTTGCATTAAATAATGCTAAATGAATAACAATTTATTTTAATGTGTATAGTTGTGAATTGTGATTGTATGTTTTTAAAATATGAAACCTTCTATTTAGCCTTTTGAGACCTCATTTTCATTGTTCGCTCAGGGCCTTCAAAAACTCGAGGATGGCCCTGACTTAGTTCATTTGTATTGTTATATAATAGAACGACTGATGTTGCGAATTTTCTTGCAGTGATCTGTCATACAACAGATTTACATATGAAAGCTCAAGGGATTTAAGTTGTGGGATACGTGAAACGTAAGATAACTTCTGTCTTTCTTGAAAGTATCAATCCGAAGTCTGAATGTTTCTTATACCATAGCTAAATTTTGGTTTTTATTGTTTCTTGTAGAAACTTGTTTGCTTCTTTTTCAATGGATAACATTTCGTAAGTTTCTGTAATGAACTAGTATTTCCAGTTAAGATTTGGACATGTTCGGTTCCAGTCTGACGTACTCTTTCTATTTTTGTGCTATTCTACTGTATCAGTAAAACTGCGGTCTCATGCTTGGGGAATATACAATGTCCTATAAGTAAGTTAACATTACTTACTATTTCTCATATGTTGTTGAATTTATGACATCTTCTGATTCTTTTAGCACTAAATTCATGATGGAAAATAGATGAACATATATTAAACTTATGGTTTTATTATCAGATCATACCTCCTTGTATATCAACTGTGGTGGAAAAGGACTATCAGTTGAAGACATTTTTTATGAAGATGACTCGAACTCAGGTGGGCCCACAAGTTTTTTTATAACAACTGATAGACAATGGGGATTTAGCAATACTGGTCACTTCTTGGATGACGACCAGCGTGACAGTTATATCGTGACAAGTGCTTTGCCAGTGAACACCTCTGAATTGTACACGAGTGCACGGGCATCAGCTTTATCTTTGACATATTATGGTTTGTGTATGCAAAATGGAAGCTACAACGTAAGCCTTCACTTTGCGGAGATCAAATTTACTGATGGTGGAGAATATAGCAGTCTTGGGAGGCGTGTATTCGATATCTACATTCAGGTGAGTGTTTTTCTAGATATTTATTATCGAAAGATCAACTGTCGTTTTGAAACTGGATATATCTACTATAGTAATAACTAATTGGTTGTTACTATCGCAGGGTGTGTTGGTTGAAAAGGATTTTGACATTAGTGATGAAGCAGGTGGGGCTGGGAAAGTACTTGTCAAAAATTATACTGTAAATGTTGCGACAACTTTGGAAATCCGACTCTATTGGGCTGGAAAAGGAACAATCAATATCCCATCCCGAGGAACATATGGACCTCTTATTTCTGCTATTTCTGTCAATCCAAGTAAGCTATTAATCTCAGATATTCCTTGAATAAGATATTCCTTGAATGAGTTTGTTGACTCGGTAATTTACTCTTTTAAAATTAATTTTAAATTAAATTATAATATGTGAAACATGAACAAATTGCAAAAATGCAAGCTCTCAAGTATCTAGGAATACCTTTAATATTGTTTGTTATCTAGAGCAACTTCTGATTATTTGTTTCTTTCATAGCAATACCCTTTTATTGTTTCTTAAAACAATATATTCCTTTCTAGAATGGCTTTAGTTGTTTCATTGTCCTTCGTAACATTTTCTTCTTTTACTTTTAATTATTCAGATTTTTGGGTTCCACCAAAAGATGATTCTATGCGGGAAAATGGAAATGGTGTATCTGTAGGGACTGTGGCTGGAATTGTGGTTGGAGCAGTTTGTGCCGTAGTCCTAATACTAGGAATATTATGGTGGTGGGGTTGTTTACGACACAGAGATACTAATGAACTAGGTATCACATCCCATATCCGTACCCTAGAGAGGTGAAGTGGGTGATGGGTTGATATTGGCCAATAGGTCTAAACATATTTGGGTCAACATGCGTCATTTTATACTAAGTCAAAGTGAATCACAAACATTTTTCGTACATTTTTAACAATTTTTTTTAATTATTATTTATTTATTTATTTATTTATTTTTATAGCTTTTCTTATGGGTACAAAAACAGTATTAGTACAATAATGTTCATTTCTTCGTATAAAACTATAAAAGGGTTTAGGAGTTTGTATCGAAATGTGTCTATACATTATACTAAAAATCCTTTGGGTGTGACTGTTCCCCTTTTTGCCAATTTTATTTATATGACCTGATTGAGATAAATACAACCTAAATCTGCCCATTCATAAGTAAATTAGTTAAAGTTAGCCGTGCCTACCCTTTTCTTAGACCTTAATCATGTCCAGAGTACTTTTTAGATTGTTCCTAATTAGGAGTAATCACATTTGTGGTTCAACAGATCTGAATGGCCTAGAGCTTAACACTGGTTCATTTACATTGAGGCAAATCAAAACTGCAACAAACAATTTCAGTGATGCTAATAAGATTGGAGAAGGTGGTTTTGGGTCTGTATACAAGGTAATCTATTACTTTATCAATTATAAAACATTATATTGAACATGCTTTGTGCTAAGTCAAAGATTAATATGTTTTAATGAAGGGAGTATTGCAAGATGGTACCTTAATTGCTGTAAAACAACTTTCCTCTAAGTCAAAGCAAGGAAATAGGGAGTTCTTGAATGAATTAGGCGTGATTTCTGCATTACAACACCCGAATCTTGTGAAGCTGCATGGATGTTGTATAGAAGGAAATCAGTTGTTGCTTGCTTATGAGTACATGGAAAATAACAGTCTTGCCCGTGCTTTATTTGGTATTTTTCCTATAATTTTTATTGGTATTCGTAGAAATTGTTACATTAAGCTATAGATGGAAAAAATGGGCGGGGCCGTCATGCTGGGTTACGGTCAAAACATGTTTTTTCTTCTCGTTTACTTTACTCACTTACTTTTACCAAATGGATTGAAGGTCCTAAAGAGTGGCAGTTGGTGCTTGATTGGCCAACAAGATACAGGATTTGCATTGATATAGCGAGAGGTTTGGCTTTTCTACATGAAGAATCAAGATTAAAGATTGTGCACAGAGACATCAAAGCCACTAATGTCCTGCTTGATAAAAATATAAACGCCAAAATTTCGGATTTTGGTTTGGCTAAGCTTGATGAAGAGGACAACACCCATATAAGCACTCGTGTTGCTGGCACTTAGTGAGTCATTTAGCGTTCTCTATAATTTATTATTCTTTATCACTGTTCAGGGTTTACTAGTTTAACAATCATTCAACACTAGAGATGGGAAGTGGGCATGTGTCGTTGAGTATTGTGCTGACTGAACAGGTGGTATTGAAACAAAAAGGTTTCCCAAAAAGCTAAATTGATATAAAATTTATAGTATTTCAGTGTAACTTGTTTTGAATTAAAAGATTAGGATGTTATATGTCTACTCTTTCAGCCCGTTCTAGCCATTTGGCATGTTTCCTTTTTTAATTTTATTATTTGAACCGTTTGATGCTAAGAATAGAACAACATCGAACCATTTGCAAGCAAGTGCGTCGAAATTGACACACTATCAAAATTTCATCAATCACACTTTTGATTTGTCTTCTTTTTTTCTCCAATTTTCAGTGGATATATGGCTCCTGAATATGCATTGCGTGGTTACCTAACGGATAAAGCAGATGTCTACAGCTATGGAATTGTTCTCTTAGAGATTGTGAGCGGAATGCCCAACGTATCTGACAGGGCAAAGGAGAATCATTTTGTTCTGCTTGATCGGGTAACTAACAAACTCCTTTTCTAACCTATGTATTTGCATATATTAGTCATATACTTTATTTCCAGAGGCGGAAAAATAGACCTACCAAAGCAGGTTTTGGGTCAAACGGAGTTTTTTTAAACATCTTATAAGTTATTAAAGCGTTAAATATGACTACAGAAAGTTCAATATTTGATAAATAACTTAAACGTTTTAATAGCAATTATAACCTTAAAGCATTAAAACTGCACTTTGACTCTCCTTAAACCATATTATAATTTGTGTTAACCTTTTCCATAGAACTTCACCCAAAAACTCAAGGTTGTCATATTTACATATTTTAGGCCGTTGATTTGAATAACACGGGCAACATAATGGAGCTAGTTGACTCGAGGCTAAATTCAGAATATGACTTGCAAGAGATGATGGTTGTTATAAATCTAGCTCTACTATGCACTACAATATCTCCAACCGATAGGCCCACAATGTCATCTGTGGTTAGCATGCTTGAAGGAAGAATAGTTCCTCAATCATCTGTTGGCGAACAAAGTATGTCAATGACTAAAATGGATCATGAAAAAATGATGAAGCAACTTGAGAGTACAAATGAGAGCCAAACCGAGGAAATGTTAATTCCATATAGTAATTCCTCAATGTCTGCTGTTGATCTGTATCCGGTTGATCGTTTCAGTGAGTATCTGCAAAAGAGAGATGGTGATGCAAAGAAGCTGTTATCTTAGAGCGGTTAGTGCTTATCTACATCTTACATCTATCGTCATGACTAAATGATAGATTGAATTTATAATACCATAAGATATTGTGACGAGGCCCCTGGTATCATGATAAGTTTTGTGAAAACATTTAGCACATTATACCATATTCTCCTTAACCATTTTAGCAACTGTGAAAGTTTCACGCTTATCGCCTATTCCTAACACTACTACAAAATGTAGCTTTTAGACCTTCTTATATAGAGCCTTCAAGGAAAACACAGCTCCTAAATGTGTATTTTCCCCGAGCAAGAGTTATTTAGACCCGTGCAAATAAGACAAACTGGTCTATATGACTTTTATGGCTATATATAATATTTATGTATTTTTATATGTTTTAACATATAGATCTCATGGACTTATCGACGCCAGCTTGTTGAAAAAGATATCGATCGAACCGTGGAGCAGAGGCATAGGATGTGTCCTATTTGATTATGCATGAAGTGCTTGTTTTTGGAACTGGGGTAAGTGCTTATTAGATACACATTATAAGCTCTACTGTGGTTTTGTTAATTTAGAGGTTGTTTAGATTGTTGTTTAGTTTAAACGATGTTTGGATTTTTGTTTAAGTTATATTGTATGGATTTCTAATTAAAAGAGGATTTGCTTATTAACTACTTATTGTTGTGAAAAAAATGCTTATTTTAGGACAAAAATGCTTGTTCCAGATTTATTTTATTTTTATTTTTATTATTTTATTTTTATTTTTTTGTCGATAATGAATATTAATCAGTCTAAATAACAACCTTTTGGACCGGTGTGTCAACTGGTCTAAATAACAAATCTTTTAAACCGGTGCCCTAACCGGTCTTTATGCGAAATACCCTTTTATAACTCTCCCCACTTAGACATGTGGAGTGACCGGTCTAAAAGGGGTTTTTAACCGGTCTAAAAGCCACTATGTTAATTCTTTCTGGTTTAAACTGAATTATAGTATCTGCAGTATTGAAAAATGGTCTCTACCTAGAATAAATGGAACTTTACTATCCCCTCCATTTCCAAAACAACAAAATTAACTGGAAAAAGTTAAGAAACCAACCTCAATCAATATATTTTCTACAATTCGTAATGGATATTGACATGAGGAAGAGATCTAGTGATAAGAAAATTTTGAAATGAGAAGAATTTTTAGCTACACATTTCAAATGAGGGGGAAATTTAAGATGATGCATTTATATTTGTAGGTGCATCTAAAACGTACGGTTATAGTTTCTTCTCACTCTTATCATTTTAATTTTATTTCTCATTTGATTCTAACTCTATTGACATGATCTATCAACTAATCCCATTTACAATATTATTGGTTTCAGTTTACCTAAGAATAGCTTACGATATAAAGAAAATGGTTTTAAGTTACCGTCAATGCGTCACAAGTAATAGGTTTAAGAAAAAAATATATGTTTCCTTCTTGTGGTTTTTCCAAAATCATTCTCATCATCCATATTCGATTTTAATTACACCAGTGATTCCTAATTTTCAAACTAGTTGCATCTATGGACCTTATTTAAAAAAAAATACGACTCATTTGTGTAATAATTTATAGTTTTCTTATTACACGGATAGTCCCTATTTTCCAAAATAGGGACTATCAATGTAATACTTTAAAAGTTAAGGATTATCCAGGATTTTGTTCTTTATCATGGTTGAGCTTTCTACGCGTATAAAACCTATTGATTCCTTCTCCATCTTCTCCTTGTTTGTCAGCAAGTATTTCTATGAATTTCCAAAATAGCAGTCATTCCTACAATCAAGTTGATTTTGCAACAAACCACACAATCAGGCCTACCAATGGTGATTGGAGGATTTGGGGCGAATAGTGTACGCCAAGTTGCTAGTAACCTGATAATAAGAAATACTAAGATACTGTCACACCCCCAAGATATCGCAGGGGAAGATAATGTTACTGGGGTGTTACTTCATTGTACAAAGTTCAAGTCATAGAAAACGCCCTCTAAATGAGACGTTTTAAAAAGTTACCATTTGATAATAAAAAATAAATCAGAGTTACAACAAGAGGTCCTAAAGTGTTAAGTACATAAACATTTTTAAAATATCATCGAATGGTAAATATGAATACATCAAGTCTTCAAAACATGCCATGCAACTCAAATGCTCCAAGCCAAAGTTATGCCTTACAGACCTGAGAAAAGACATGCTAAAAGTGTCAACACAAAGGTTGGTAAGTTTGTAGGTTTGATGTAAATAAGATGAAAACCTTTATAAGAAAGTCCACAAGACAAGTATATGTCAACCTAATCCTATTACAAGTCCGCCCCATAAAAGACTTGTAACATCTTAGGTCTACATATAAATTCATGATGATAAATGTAAATATTAAGTGTGGACCACAAGAATTTAAAGTTTGTTTGACTGGTTCAGTCGGTTATATGACCGATTCATTCGATCATGTTACCGGTTCCATTCGGTTATGTTACCAGTTCATTCGGTTATGTGACCAGTTCATCCGGTCATGATACCAGTTCATTCAATTATGTATAGTCACGACTCTTGGTAAATATAGTAACTTAGTGTCAATCCATAAATGTTTAAATAAAACAAGCATGCATTTTCACCCCAAAAATAGTTCAAAACAAGTAAAAGTGGGGGTCATGAACTCAACGTATGCAAAGATGATAGAAAATGAGTAAGTAAAATGACGAATAAGCCGAGAAAACCCATTAGAAGCAACCTAAAATAATACGTTGTGTTTTAGGTTTATGAATGATAATCCAAATATGTAAATGAGTTTTATAAGGTTTTTACATATAGATTATACATTGTACTTAGCGTGTATTAATTTTATAAAAGAATTGGGACAATTTTTACTTCGGTTTAGTAGGTTTAATAAACCTGTTGTTTAAGTGTAGTTTAGTTTTAAAGTATTTACTCGATGTTATAAATTCCGTTTCTCCTAAACCATAAAGACTTATGACTCGGTTTTTATGTCTTTTTATTTTGGTAAAAGGGAGCTTCCACCCTGGTAAAATATATTAACCAATAAAACGTTGAAACTACAATGGAATGTGGCTGAAGTACCACATTAACCTCAAACAACCGCTTGAACTATCCTATATCATTTATGACAGGCCATAAATGAACCACTAGCTACCAACAACTAGAACAACAAAAAAACAACATAAGATAACATGCCAATCTTATGATAAAACAAAACAAAATAAAATACTACTTCCTAGCACGTCCTTGAAGCTTGAACTCCTTGAATTGTTCTGGTAAGTCGTTTACTTGAGCAGCATACTCATCTGAAAAATAATCATCTCCCAAATAATCATTAGGCTCATACACCTCATCTTCATCACCGTTAGAAACAACTACTTCACCCACCTTAGAAAATGGGTTACCCCTCTTCGATGCAGAAGTACTTGGAGATGGGATAGTAGACTGCTCCAACGCCTTTTTTGTTGCGGACATACTAAAAGATGGGACAATAGACGAGTTAGAAGCCTCACCCGGCACCTGCGATTCCATGTTACTAATAGGCTGATCTTGTGACCCCTTACCATTGTTAACAAAACCAAGAATATCCTCATCCATTAATGACTCCAAGATACCGAAAGAGTTAGAAGACTGTGGGTCCTTACCAGATTTAACATTTGAAGTAGAAGTCTGCTTTAGACCCTTAGGATCTAAATCTTTCTTGGTATCAACCTGATTAGAAGTTTTCGTGACTTTAGGTCTCCAAAAATTAGCCTTAGGCTTGGAGAGTTTAACCCCTACAATTGGCTTAGGTTGAGACATAGAAACCACACTCTTACCTTTATTCTTACGATTCCTTACCTCTGTGAACCCCTCATCGTTATTAACCACCTGAATCGATGCATTAGTCACCACATTAGAAACCTTATGAACCACCTCTTTCACTTGTTTTGGACACTCACTAAGTGTGTGACCAAATATCTTACAAACGCTGCAATGAAGAGGTGTCCATTCATATTCGACACGAATGATTTCCGTCGAATAACCACTATCATCATCCAATGGAATAGCCATAATAACTTCCTTTTTCAATTCTGAATTTGAACACACTCAACCAACGCACGAGCATAACTAATCCGACCCCACGAGTCAATACACATAGAAGATGTAAATGAATCCAACATAACCGGTTTCCCCACTTGAGCAACAATTAAGCTTAAACCAACCTCCGAATAAGCAACTATAAGCACATTATGTAATGTTGAAACTAATACCCTTGATAGATCTTGTAGCTCTCGTTGATCATTAGCAGTGTGTATGTAATCACAAATATTCTAATAGAGAATCTCCAAAGCTTGTATTCTAATGCGGAAAACAAATACAAACTGAAACAATGAATACTAAGAACGTTTAATCCTCTATGGATCTTTTATATAATAAGAACTTGTTTTTCAAAACTCGTACATAGAACATAAACTTGTGTTCCTTTTATAGACAAGGAACCCTAACCTTAAACCGTTTCACAAGAAACGTATATTCTATAAACTCTAAACAATATGCATTATCTTTTCCTAATATTACTCATGCATATCCTAACTATATTACAAAATACGC
>LBNU01009090.1:26073-40065 GCA_014162995.1 Artemisia annua | reverse complement strand
ATATATATATATATATATATATATATATATATATATATATATATATATATATATATATATATATATATATATATATATATATATATATATATAGATACACATATATGGAATACTAAATCAATTTGTGTTAGTCGCGTCGACCAACAACCTGATTACTAGCACGGATTACTTCGATCTCGAAGTCGACACACTCACAGCTTATATCGACAGAAAGAAAGAACTTTGCACAAGTAAGTACCCTAATCGATTGTTTGATTAGTATGAAAGATTGCGTGCATAAATCGTCCCCCCCCCCACCTCCTTTTATAGAGATGAGGGGGAGGGTACACCGACTCTAACAAGGAGTCCTATTGTCGGTTATGAAAACAGGTTGGGCTCGGGACACAAGCCAACCCAACGACCCTTTAAGCTATTCCTATTTGACTAATGACTAAACATTAACACTAAGACCCACGGACTTAACAATAAGCTAATATAGAGACTAAACTCATAACAATTTCCACCTTAGGCTTTATATTAGCCTATACCGACACTCAGCAACTCCAAGCAATGCTGAAACTTAAGTCCAGGTACCACCTTCGTCAAGGCATCCGTAGCATTGTGTTTAGTACCCACCTTTAGAACTTTAACCGTCTTTGCTTCCAAGACATCTCTGATAAAGTGATAACGCACATTGATGTGCTTAGTCCTTTCATGAAAAGCATGATTCCACGATAAGTGAATCGCGCCCTGATTATCACAATTAACTACGACAGTGTTAAGCTCCACGCCCAACTCTTCCAAGAGTCCCCTTAGCCAAATAGCTTCCTTCACAGCCTCCGTAAGGGCCATATACTCCGCCTCTGTAGTTGAAAGAGCCACCACGTGTTGTAGCGTTGCCTTCCGGCTTACAACACATCCCTGTACTAAAAACGCGGAACCAGTGATAGACCTACCTTTATCCGGATCCTTAGCGTAGTCTGAATCAACAAAACCTGTTACGTCCACATGGTTGCCACGATTTGTCCCAAACACCAAACCCACATTTGCAGTACCCCGCAAATATTTCAAAATCCACTTCACTGCTTCCCAATGATTTTTACCTGGATTCGCCAAATATCTACTAACTACACTTACCGCATACGCTATGTCTGGCCTCGTGCAAACCATCAAGTACATTAAGCTCCCAACCGCATTTGAATACGGAACCTTACTCATCCTTTCAACATCACAATCCCTAACCGGACAATCCTTCAACGACAGCTTGAAGTGCCCACCCAATGGCATCTGAACCGATTTCCCATTGTTTATTCTAAATTTATTTAAAATCTTAGAAACGTACTTGGATTGTGACACCCTCATAATCTTGCGACTCCGATCCCTGATGATCTCCATACCAAGAATCTTCTTTGCTTCCCGGAGCTCCTTCATGTCGAACTCCTTTTTAAGCAAAGACTTGGTAGACCCAATCTCAGCCTTGATTTTACAAGCAATCAGCATATCGTCTACATATAACAGTAGATAGATATACTCACCTGGTGCATAAGTCCTGTAATATACGCAGTTGTCGTAACTGCTACGCTTAAACCCATTGCTCAGCATGTACTCATCGAACCTCCTATACCATTACCTAGGTGACTGCTTCAAACCATAAAGGGATTTCTGTAACAAACATACTTTATTACCTTGTTCATATCCCGGTAGTTGTCTCATGTAGAACACTTCTTCAAGATTTCCATGTAAAAATGTCGTCTTTACATCAAGCTGCTCTAGCTCATAATCTCTACACNCGCAGTTGTCGTAACTGCTACGCTTAAACCCATTGCTCAGCATGTACTCATCGAACCTCCTATACCATTACCTAGGTGACTGCTTCAAACCATAAAGGGATTTCTGTAACAAACATACTTTATTACCTTGTTCATATCCCGGTAGTTGTCTCATGTAGAACACTTCTTCAAGATTTCCATGTAAAAATGTCGTCTTTACATCAAGCTGCTCTAGCTCATAATCTCTACACGCAGTTAATGCAAGTATAACCCGAATAGATGTGTGTCGAACTACTGGCGAAAATACTCCATTATAGTCAATACCTGCCCTCTGTGTGAATCCACGAGCCACCAACCTTGCCTTGTACCTAGGCTTATGAACACCTTCAATCCCTTCCTTTATCTTGAACAGCCATTTGCAGCTCACTAGCTTTTGCCCAGCTGGATGATCTACTAACTCATAGGTCTCATTCTTCTTCAGAGAATCCATCTCTTCATCCATAGCAGTTTTCCACTTAGGACTGTCTTCACAAGCAACTGCCTCCTGGTATGTCAATGGTTCATGAGTATCTTCTTCTTCTGCTGCAGCAAACGCGTAAGCAGCCATATTACTCTCATCCCGAAACCTCAAAGGTTTCGTTCTTGTCCTTGGCTCTCTATCCCGAACCAACTGATAATCTGTGAGATCCGGTGTTTGATCATGATCCTGATCCCCTGCATCTTCATCATCGCTATCTTCCTGATCATCTGTCTGATCTTCCTCAAGCGTATGATTATTTAACCTTTGCAGTTCCACCTCAACCTGTAATTCCTCAACAGACTTATCAGTACCTGCACCAGAATCCTTCAACGTGTCTTTGTACATGACACTTTCATTGAAGACCACGTTCCTGCTAGTGACTATTTTAGGTGATTCATTATCAAGCCTATATAGCCTGTACCCCTTCACACCTTCAGGATACCCCAAAAGAACGCATTTAACCGCTCTCGGCTCGAGCTTACCTTGTTTAACGTGTGAATATGCGACACAGCCGAAAATCCTCAACATCCCATAATCACTTGGATGTCCCGACCACATCTCCATAGGTGTCTTTTTCTCAATCGCTGTCGATGGTGACCTATTTATAAGATATGCGGCCGTACATGTTGCTTCCGCCCAGAAGGTCTTGGGCAATCCAGACTGAATTAATAAACAGCGTACCTTATCCATGAGAGTTCTATTCATCCGTTCTGCTAATCCATTCTGCTGCGGCGTCCCGGTAACTGTCAAATGTCTAGCAATCCCACTCTCAGTGCATAGCTGCTCAAACTCCCGGTTACAGAACTCAAGACCATTATCTGTCCTTAGCTTCTTAACCGTCCTCCCAGTCTGATTCTCTACTAACTGCTTCCACTCTGTGAACTTTCCAAATGCTTCGTGTTTGAACCTGAAAATATAAACCCATACCCTCCTGGAATAATCATCGACAATAGATAAGAAATACCTCTTACCTCCCAATGATTCCACCTGAGACGGACCCCATAAGTCTGAATGAACATAGTCTATCACTCCCTGAGTAGTGTGCCTTCCTACACCGAAACTGACTCGATGTGACTTTCCCATAACACAATTCTCACAAAAATCGAGCTTACCTAGACTTTTCTTGCCAAACAGCTCCTGCTTTTCTAGCACCTGAAGTCCCGCCTCACTGATATGTCCCAGTCTTTTGTGCCAAACCTGCGCAAGACTGTCTTTTTCTTCAACACTAGCATTAAGCTCACCCGCCACTGCATGGCCATCCAAAGAGTATACGCAATTATCCCTTCGGATTCCAGATAAAATAACCCTGGAACCATTAATCACCTTGATTTTGCCCGACTGCATTTTTACGGTATATCCCTCTTTTTCAAGAGTTCCCAGCGATATCAAGTTTCTTTTCAATTCAGGAATATACCTGACATTGTGTAACACAAAACTTGACCCATCTTTCAGTTGTACCTTCACCTTGCCAATACCTCTGATCTTGCACTCCCTGTTGTCACCCAACAGTACCCTGCCCCCATCGCATTCCAGAAAATCAAAAAATATATCTAACCTGGGTGTCATGTGGTATGAACCTCCTGAATCCATGATCCAATCTAGCAGAGCCTCTGCACTCATAACCATCATCACCTCAGAACCGTCATAAATCGAACCACTGGAGCTTGGCTGATCAACTTTCTTGACGAAACCATTTGACTTCTTGCGATTATTCTTTGAACAGTTTCTCTTCAAGTGCTCCTCAGATTGGCAAATATAGCACTTGAGTTTTCCACCTCGAGATTTCGATCTTGACTTTCCCCTAGACTGATGTTAATTCCTGCGATCAGTTCTTCCCCTCATGTATAACCCTTCACCATCATCCCCCTTCGCCTTAGATCTTTCTTTGATTTCCTTTGAATTCAGTGTGGCCATCACATCCTCCAAAGTCAAAGCTTCCCGTCCATAAAGCAAGGTATCCACAAAGTGTTCGTATGATGCTGGTAAAGAAGTGAGTAATAATAAAGCAAGATCTTCATCCTCGAATTTTACCTAAATATTTGCTAAATCAAGAACGATTTTGTTGAACTCATCTATATGCTCGGAAATCGTACGTCCAGCCGGCATGTAGAATGTATACAACTTCTTCTTCAGGTACAACTTATTGGCCAAGGACTTTGTCATGTACAAAGTTTCAAGCTTGGTCCAAACCCCCGCTGCAGTCGTCTCCCCGGTAACCTCTCTCAGAACTTTGTTACCTAAACACAAAATCATGGCACTGTGAGCTTTCTTGTTTAGCTCAGGTTTCACTGTAGCATCCATATCCGTGGGTAAAACCTCCAGAGCTGCTTCACATCCATGTTGGATTAATAAAGCACACATCTTGACTCTCCATAACCCGAAATCACCAGTTCCATCGAATTTCTCGATCTCAAACTTGGCTCCCGTCATTCTTTAAATCCCTTAATTAGTTTGCTAAACCTTGTGAAAAACCCTCACAATCATAAACTAATAAAGTCCCTTGTGCAATAATAATACCCTTCAATTAATAACCTTTTTGTTTTTTTAAAATAATAAAAACAAAAAATAAACAAAGACCCTTAACTTTCTTCTGATGTTGACTTTTAAATAAACAAAGCACCACTCTGTCTTCTTCTTCTTTGTACGCCAACAACAAAATAAAAAGACCAGATCCTCTTTTCTTTGTTTATCACGTCAAAGGAAAAACCAACCACCAGAAAAAAAAAACCGATCTTCAACAATCCCTTAGATCTTCTACACCTTGTCACAAACCCGGACAATCGAAGACCCAAGAATCCTTTACTGTCGATACCCTTGCTGCTCCTTGACGTCCACGAACCCGAACACCAAGAACCCTTGCTGTTGAACAACAAGTAAACCCTTCTTGATCGATCCTAGATAACCAGTGAACTCCGCGAACCTGTCTCTGATACCACTTGCTAGTCGCGTCGACCAACAACCTGATTACTAGCACGGATTACTTCGATCTCGAAGTCGACACGCTCACAGCTTATATCGACAGAAAGAAAGAACTTTGCACAAGTAAGTACCTTAATCGATTGTTTGATTAGTATGAAAGAATGCATGCATAAATCGTCCCCCCCCCCCACCTCCTTTTATAGAGATGAGGGGGAGGGTACACTGACTCTAACAAGGAGTTCTATTGTCGGTTGTGAAAACAGGTTGGGCTCGGGACACAAGCCAACCCAACGACCCTTTAAGCTATTCCTATTTGACTAATGACTAAACATTAACACTAAGACCCACAGACTTAACAATAAGCTAATATAGAGACTAAACTCATAACAATTTGAAAATTAAAAGTTTACGTTTTCTTGCCATTTGGTTGATTATTAAACGCATCACATCTACGTCTAACCTCTCCTTGATTCCCGGTTTTTACTTGGTACACATTTGTCTTTTTCCATTGCACACGCAAAATCCCTAAAAAAAACTCTACGGAATCCTTAGCATATTCCTCGACAAACGGTCAGGTTCTTGGGTCAGATGCCATGGCTTAATCTGTACCGAAGACCCCGAGTCCGTTTAAGGATGAGGGTTGCATACGCGTTGATGCTTTGAGCATCTGACAGAGAGCTAAAGGTTTAGACATGTAGCAATGAAGGAGACACGTATATTGCCTCGTAAGTAATCTGCCTAGTTCACAACGAAAATGGTGATAAACAGCCCCTCATAAACCATTCGGAAACGGGCCCAAAACGAAAATAGCCCAACAAACTACCAAACGACACGACCAAAATAACAAAACAACATGCAAAAGCCCAAAACGACTTTGTTTCACTTCTCAGTCACCCATAACCAGCGTCGTCTGCACGCTTAATGTATAATAGAGTAATATATGATATTTAAATCCGTACTAATGTTAAAGGGCCATTTTAATAGCCCAACTAAATTGAATCTCAATTGCCCAAAAAGCTTAGTATGCCAAGTTGAATGTATAAAGTACTGTCACATAAATTAACTTTTGACTATATTTCTTGTGTTTTAGTTTATGTGAAGAAAATCAAACCAGGAAACTATCTAATCCAATCGTCAATACACCCTGAAGATGACACCGAACCAACACCTCAACAATCACCACAGAATATTCAGTGAGCAAACCTAACCAAAATTTCGTAAGCAACACGTACGTAATCAATTATAGAAGACACCAAACTAACGCCTCATATATATCCACCAAAGCTCATGGAGCTTTCAGTTTTCTTTTAATAGATCATTGTTGTTTTCGAAAGAGACTTTGACATGAAGACCTTTGCTTTCCTCACTGCCTTTCTTCTTGTCCTTGTTCTTACGTGCATGGTTAAGGTGAACTATTTAATAGCTTTCAGTTTTATGTGAATGAGTTTATGTACATACTATATTATTATATATGATGCATATGTTTTCAAATATGCATGCTTTACATATAGATGATAACTAATTTAAATAAGTGACCAGGTATACGTAGTTTGGGAACGTGCAGTGTAAAATACTTTGTTTTGTTCTCCGTATGATTACTATTTAAGTTTTGATATCTTTATCGCTTCTATATAACTTTCAAATTTTGATTATTTTGATCGAATCTAATGCTAGAATCGATTTTTGGTGTATAGATAGCAAAGCTACGACTGTGAAAAGCAAAGCTAAAAGTTGTCTCCCTACTGATGTTGACGATAACATTCAGTATTGTTGCCAAAAAGATCTCAAAGATTGTTGGTACGAGCGGGCAGAATGTGTGGCAAAGTGCAAGAAGTAACTACACAAACATGTTTAAGGTCCTAACAATAAATGCAATAAACGTACAATATTATATTACTATTTTATATGTTAATTTTGTTAAGGATAAATGATGAGATAAGTTGTGGTCATACTTATCCTATAGTTAGTTCCGATATATCTGTAAATAATGTATATCTTATAATTTGAAATTGTAACCTCATGGCTATAAATAAGAGCCATTGTACGTGAATACAATCAATTCATTCTCCATAAACTTTGTGCCATTATATGGTATCAGAGCAACATAGCTCCAACGAGCACGATCCTTTTTCCATCTCATTTTTAACCTTCATTCCCTTCATCTATAGCTTCATCTACATCCTCCAGTTCCATTCCTGTTAACATAATTCAATCAGACCCCATCCCTACGGAACCAATTACACTCGCTTTTCAACCCCATCAACCTTCTCATCCCCAACAAGCTTCTCCACCAACTAGTATAGAACCTACCTCACCTACCTCCCATTCAGAAGACACTCCCCAAACACCCTCGACATCTAGACCATCCAATCATGTTTCACCTCCACACTAAAATATAAACAGTGACCATGCCTACTCTTCTTCACAGATTCCTACCGCATCATCTAACCATTCCACCCACGTTCACCCATCCCGCGCTTGAAAACGTAACCCAAAATATTACAACGAGAAATTTGTTAACATTACTACAGCTCATCCGTTGCCCACTGCCCTTGAACCATCTACTGTTACCCAAGCTTTGAAAGATCCCCTATGGAGGAAAGCTATGGATGATGAATTTAATGCACTTTTACATAATGGTACATGGGAACTTATTCCGAAATCGACACATGTTCCAATTGGTTGCAAATGGGTTTTTCGCATTAAGCGAAAACCGCTCAATAGATAAATATAATGCTCGTCTTGTGGCGAAGGGGTTCCTTCAACAAGCTGGTAAAGATTACTTTGACACGTTTAGTCCAGTTACTAAGCCTGCAACTATACGTATTGTTCTATCCCTTGCATTGTCGCAAAATTGGCCTTTACGACAATTGGATGTCAATAATGCGTTTCTTCATGGCACATTATATGAGGATGTCTACATGATACAACCTCTTGGATATATTAACCAACAGTATCCCAATCATATTTGTAAGCTTCGAAAGGCATTATATGGACTCAAGCAAGCACCTCGCGCTTGGTACATGGAATTGAAACAGTTTTTACTTGATTTTGGGTTTCGGAAGTCTTTTGCTGATGCTTCTTTGTTTGTCTATAATCATCATGGCATCACGATTTACTTTATGGTGTATGTTGATGATATTGTTCTCACCGGTAGCAATAACGACTTTTTGGATCATTTTGTTGATAAGTTAGCCAGTCGTTTTTCCATTAAAGATTTGGGTACTTTACATCATTTTCTGGGCGTTGAAGTTCTCTCTACTTTACAGGGCTTTTTTCTGTCCCAGCATCGTCATATTACTGATCTACTTACCAAATTTCACATGGATGGTGCGAAAGAAGTTGTCACACCTCTAAATTCGGTTGACAAGCTCTCTCTTGTTGACGGTTCACCACCAGTTGATCCGACCACTTATCGTCGACTAGTTGGTTCTCTCCAATATCTAGCAATCACTCGCCCAGATGTTTCATTTGCTGTCAATAAGTTATCCCAGTTTATGCATGCTCCGACTCAACTGCATTTTCAATCTCTAAAGCGAGTACTCCGTTACTTAAAAGGTACCATTCATTATGGTTTGTTTCTTAAAAGAGGTTCTCCACTTACTCTCACAGCTTTTTCGGATTCTGACTGGGGTGGTATCAATGATGGTGGTCGTTCGACTACCGCATATATTTTATATCTTGGTTCAAATATTATTTCATGGCGGTCTGCTCGACAAAAGTCTGTTTCACGTTCGTCTACTGAGGCGGAATACAAAGCATTGGCAAATGCTGCTGCTGAGATCTCATGGGTCAAACACTTATTACATGAACTAGGCATCAATCTACTTCAGCCTCCTCAATTGTTTTGTGACAATACCGGTGCCACGTATGTATGTGCAAATCCAGTTTATCATTCTCGCATGAAACATTTGGCTCTTGATTACCACTTTGTTCGCGAACAAGTATCTGATGGATCTCTCCGTGTGTTTCATATAAACACCAAAGATCAAATTGCGGATGTCCTCACAAAGCCATTGGGTCGCAGCGTGTTTCTCAAATTCCGGTCCAAGATTGGAGTATCAGATGGATCCTCCATCTTGCGGGGGCGTGTTAAGGATAAATGATGAGATAAGTTGTGGTCATACTTATCCTATAGTTAGTTCCGATATATCTGTAAATAATGTATATCTTATAATTTGAAATTGTAACCTCATGGCTATATATAAGAAGCCATTGTACGTGAATATAATCAATTCATTCTCCATAAACTTTGTGCCATTATAAATTTGTCTCTTGATGTAAAATTATCTTTAGGAGATGATGTGCACACTCATCTTTTTTATTTGCACACTCAATATACAAGTCATTAGAGCAGGATGTAAATAAGGTACAACTATTTGATGCAGTGTTTAGAGTGTCCCAATCAAAAGTAAAAATGCGCAAATCAATTCCCATTATCTTTATTCTGATCCGAGTTTACAAGTGGCATATATATTATCCAAAGCAGTATCATTTCACAGATATTCAAAAGAAAGTTAAAGCACTACATAACGTCGATCTTCAAAGTAAATATACAGAAGAACGAAACCTATAAACAAATCGAGTTGGATACAATAAATGTTTAAAAATCATATATACAGAAAGTCTAACAATTGCCAAATTAAATAAGTGTTAAAAAATAGAGGATCAACTGTTCTTAGTATTTACTGTTCATAGTTTGTATTTGTTTCCGCTTCTAAAATACAAGCTTTAGGGATTCTCTATTAGTTAGCTAGTGATTACATTGGCTATACTAACGATCTACTTCAGGCTCTTAGATCTATCAAGGTCTATATAGTTTCAACATGTTGTTCTAGCTTAATTAAGCCTTAACTTAGCTTATAATATCATATTCAGTAAGTAGATTTGATTTAAAGTTCACATTAGTTAACTTAGTAGTGTAATTAAAAAGTCAAAATCCATAGTGTTTTTTTTTTTTTTTTTGAATAAACTTGTTAATTTTCTCTAGGACTTATTATTAGGATTTAGTACTTGTGCTTTTGGATAATTAATATTTGGCTGCTTATCTTCACTAGAATATTTTTATTTTATTTTTATTCAGCTTATAAACTGCTTATTTGCTATCTTCCATTTATCACTTTTTCACAATTTTGCCCTGTGCACAGGATAAGTAGTCAATTTCATAAGCTTGCATAAGCTTTATTAGTTGGCCTTAGCTTGTGTATTTTGTTGATCTTAGAAGCCCTTCTGGCTTGTTTGCTTTTTATGTGCTTATATTTTCATTTCCTGCTTATTTTAACTGCTTATCATGCTTATTTATTGTGCTCAAATCTACTCCCTACACTGAGTCATCAGTGTAGGTGAGTCATTTTCATAAGCTCTCAACAAGCTCTCTAGTAGACTTTAGCCTGAGTGTTTTAGCTTTTTGTGAATCTTATCCACTAGTCTAAAAGTTCCTGTGTTTGTTTTGCCTTTTCAAGCTTATTTCACAGGGCTGCTCTTAGCTTTTAGTTTTGTCCATTTCATTGTGTATACTGAGTCCTCAGTATTCACAAGCCTTTCAAAAGCTCATTAGTGGGTCCCACCCCAAGAGCCTTGGCTTTTTAAAAGCCCTCCAGCCCAACTTGCTTATTCAGTGATCATTTGGTGCTCTCAGCTTATTTAATAAGCCTGAATTGTCCTTAAAGTTCACTGTTGGGTGTTTTGCTGAGCAGTGTGATTTGGATTTGCTTATTTGCTACTTAAAGCTTATTCAGTGCTTCCAGTATCTTTAACTTATTAGCATCTTATTTTACCTTTGTTTCCAGCTTTATAGCTTATTTGAGCTTTTAATCATCACTTTGAGCTAAAAAGCTCATCTGTCAAACTTAATAAGCTCCAATCTGCTTAATTTCAAGTTTTAAAATTTTTGTCTTTGTTAAAGTTTCTTTATCTCAGTAGTTTAACAGTTCTAAAAAAGAAAAAAACACAAAAACATCATTTTTAATAGAAGTGATAGCTTCTATTTAAGAAGTTTTAGCTATTTAGCTTATTTTTCAACTTTTTCATTAAGCACTTAGTACTTTTTATATTTTTCCTAGGTTTCTGCACTAGCATAGTATTTTTATAAAAAATTTCATAATTTTATCTTTTCATTTAGTATTTATAATAATTAATAATAGTTAAATTAGTTTTAATAAAAAAACCAAAAAGAAAATCACTTACTGTTTAATTTTAATCACTAGTACCTTTTTATAAATTTTCTAGTTCTTATTAATTATAAAGTATTTTTAAAAAATACATAATTATTACAGTTATTTTCTATTTTTATTAATTAATTTACTTTAACTAGCTTTTAATTAATAATTAAGTAAATAATTAGTAAAATAGTTTAATAATAATTTTTATAAACTTTTTATAATTCTTTAGGATTCCTGTAAAGGTTAGTTAGTTTTATAAAATATTTCCTAATTTTATAAGTCATTTTTAGTATTATTAGTAATTTAAATTAGTTTAATTAGTTTAAATAATATAACTAGTAATTAATTAATATTAAATTCACAAAAACACAAAAAGACATATTTTTAGTTTTTATATTATTTTTAAGTTATTTTAGAATTTCTAAAAATAGTTTTTCATTTTCTAAGTTTAAATTAATATTATATTAAATCTAGTTTAAGTTAAATATTAATAATAAGTAATTAAATAGTTTTTAATTAATATTAAATAATAAAATTATCAAAAAAATATTTTTCTTTTTTATAAATTTTTTTTTATATTAAGTTTGTAAAAATTCATTTTCACCCCCTGTAGTTTGTTTTTGTTTAATTCCCACTTTTTCAGTATTTTGCATTTGTTTTAATTCTGATTACGTTTTTAGTTTATCTGATTCCCAGTAATTGTTAATATCTGTTATTTATCTCATTTCCATTAGTGTAAACAAATCCAAATCATTATCTGGTTACCTTCCTCAAATCACTAATTCCCAGAACGTTTCCAAAATACAATATTCGAACCTCATTGGGACTTAACGGGCCCGTGAGTACACTGTGCTTTCAACGGATCATTAAATTGATCTATCCTCTCTCAGATTTGACTTGTTGACACACCTGGTTGAGCTGGTCTAGTTTGGGAGGAGTCAATCTTTTTTTGGGTTTAAGGGGGTAATCTGCACCGCTTTGGTAAAAATATATTTAGCAAAAAAAACGTTTTTAGTACAATTTGGATAGAAGTTCGCACATTCTCAGCCCATCGAGTGTAGGTTGTAGCACATTATTTATTATCGCTACGTCAACATGATGCGATCTAGTAGACTTTATCAAGCTCCTAGAGTGTATAATAAGGACTTATCTTGTCGCTTAAATCTTTTCTTATTTACACACTTAAGTCTAAAAATTGCTCTCACCTAGATTTTTCCACAACTGTTTTGCCATTTTCAAGGTATTTAATCTATCACTAGGGACAAACGATGCTCTTAGACTTTATAGTTTTACTTCTCGCTGACAGCTTTCTTTAATTGCTTTTGGTAATACCTGTATATCTCTGATTGAATCAAAGCATCACCTCAAAGTTTTATTCAAGCGAGACATATATCATTAAAGTCACCACACTGGTGTTAGTGCGCGTCCACACCCCAAAGAAGCCTCTATGCGGCTTTTAATTACAGCTCCATTACACGGTTTCCCTCAACTTGCATACTCTCACTCTCAGTGATCATTGAGTGCCCATACATAGACATATATGTAGATAACTGCGACTGACTCACATATGTCACATTCAGAAGGGTTATGTTTCACTGGTTGCGGGTCTATTGCTGCGTCTTTTCAGAATTCAGGACACCACAATTCAGCCATGTTTGTGTAGATATTGTGATTTGCTATAACCTCTATTGCTTTTCAGTTCTGGTCAAAGCTATGTTGCTGGGTGCCTTATCCAGATTACCAATTCATCATCACAAGAGTAGTCTTTACTAACATCCTAATTCGAATAACGTGTTAGTCTTTTTCTTAATGTATCCACCATTTGTCCAGCTTCATTTACTTAGCTTATTTGAGCTTATATTAGAGTCAGTCACTTAGGAGCATCCAAAAGTTCTAACTAGCTGTTCATACAATTTTAACTTTATATTGAATTGCTACCAATCTGCTTACCCGTTTCAAGTTTTAAAATTTTTTTCATTTGATGAAAGTTTCTCTTTATTACTTCTTATATCTCAGTGTATACGTATATGTATACAAGTTCTAATAAAATGAATAATAAATACAACATATTACCATTTGAACATACCAGCAAATCCACATTCCTTATTGTCATTCATCATTAGGACGAGAGTACCATAAAGCATCCGCATCATCCACATATTAAGGGCAGCAAACTGATAGAGTTACATCTTCGGTCCACTCGTTACTGGACACATCAGAAGTCCTCTTCTAGGTGCATCCACCTTCTAGTTCAGTTGTATGAGTCTCTTCTGGGTTGATACTGAAACTGCTTACCCAACTGGTTTAGTAAACCCTCTATTATCCTGGAGTTGATAGAACCACCTTCTTACCGTCTTCTTTCTATTACTTGACAGTCATGAAACCATCATTTAATCAGACTTAGTAGATTGGAACTGGTGGTGCAACGACTTTAGACAATCAGCTTAATAGTATATCAAAGATCTTACAGTTTCACACCGAGGGTGGTTTTCATCGTACTCAACCCGATCTTGTCAATAGTCCGAACCCGGAACCATCAAGTAATTTGGTATCTCAACAGGGTTGAAGGCTTTCTCCCGTAGACAATATCCTCTCATCCGGGAAACATTTGTGTGCTTTGCCGTGTGTCCCCTTTTCCCCCCCT
>LBNU01009090.1:2150-25898 GCA_014162995.1 Artemisia annua | reverse complement strand
AACCTTTTGGGCGTGCCAATCAGTGTGGCTAGAAGACTGAGGCCATCATCAGTAAACATAGCAAGGGGGACATCATGGAACTTGACCCACACCGGGATGTTAGTCAAATCCTCTTTAAGTAGATTTGTGTTCAAAGTCCATGGTTTGAGGATAATAGGAACATTTCTAATCAACTAAGGACCGTTTTCAAGCACATCATCAACACCTTTCTTCGAAGTGAACTTAAAAAAGAAGAACCCCTTTGCATTCATCATTACCTTTTGCACACCAAACTTTGCCCATGCATTGCCTACATAGTAATCAACAACAGGAAACGCAAGGCGTTGACCAAGGAAGTAACCGTAGAGAGTGTTCTCAAACCTCGTGTTCACCTCTTCCACTACTTTCATTGGAACTGAAAGGTCAACATCATCCTTCTTTTTGCTACATTCCAACCTCCGAAAATTAGACGCGTTTTTCTGAGGTTCATTAGAAGTAGCACCCGCTTAAGTAACCGACTTCACTCCAGTACCACTAGCAGTATCAACCTTGGGATCTTTAGGACCAGAAGTAGCACTCTTATTCATACCCACATTAGTACCACTAAAACTCGAGGGAGAATTATTAGCAACAATCCCACATTGAATTTTATTCATGGCCTCATCAAAATTCCTATGCGCATTAGCTAGCAATTGCTCCACATTAGGCTGTGTAGCGCCATTAGGTTCTAATGAACCAACAGTCTCGATAAGCTCACTCGAATTGGTATCAACAGTAGCATCATGACCAGGTTGAATACTAATATCTTTTCTTAACTGAAAACCATCCGATGGTCCATCAGTTGATCCCTTCACATGACTCATACTCACGTTCAATTCATTCATATCAATATTATCCACACTCTCCATCATAAACAAAGAATAGCATATCGCAACAAAAAAAACACCTTTAAACTTACAAAGTCGTGTAAACCCTAGTTGGAAAAACTAGGGTTTTATAATCTTGAAAGCACAATATCCTAACCCATAGATATGTCAGATCAATAGTGACGATTTGATAGGAATGAGGAGCAAAATTGAATCTGACAAGACGAAACCCTAAACCAGCGATTTAAATAAACCCAAAAAGTGAAGAAAATCGATCGAGAATAAAACCCTAAACAAACTAAGAATCAGGATAGAACTAGATTTAGGCTTGTAAGGGATATAATTAAGATCGATTAATTGGAAAAAATACGATTAAGGGTTATTGGTGAGTCACCAAAAATCGCCAGAGGTTTTTTAGGGGGAGAGTTTTTTAGGGAGAAAGGCTTCTTTTTTAGGGAGAAAGGCTTTTTTTTGGGAGGAGTCAATCTAACAGAGAGCTAAAGGTTTAGACATGTAGCAATGAAGGAGACACGTATATTGCCTCGTAAGTAATCTGCCTAGTTTACAACGAAAATGGTGATAAACAGCCCCTCATAAACCATTCGGAAACGGGCCCAAAACGAAAATAGCCCAACAAACTACCAAACGACACGACCAAAATAACAAAACAACATGCAAAAGCCCAAAACGACTTTGTTTCGCTTCTCAGTCACCCATAAATAGCGTCGTCCGCACGCTTAATGTATAATAGAGTAATATATGATATTAAAAAGTAATGTTAAAGGGCCATTTTAATAGCCCAACTAAATTGAATCTCAATTGCCCAAAAAGCTTAGTATGCCAAGTTGAATGTATAAAGTACTGTCACATAAATTAACTTTTGACTATATTTCTTGTGTTTTAGTTTATGTAAAGAAAATCAAACCAGGAAACTATCTAATCCAATCATCAATACACCCTCAAGATGACACCGAACCAACATCACAACAATCACCACAGAATATTCAGTGAGCAAACCTAACCAAAATTTCATAAGCAACACGTATGTAATCAATCATGGGGCTTGTGGTCTAGTGGTAATGGCTTAAGTAGTTAAGCGAGCCCAAGTGAGATTAGTACCGGTTTGGGTGACCGACCGGGAAGTCCTCACTTGAGAACCACAAGCTCTAATGATATCAGGCGAATCGAGAATAGGAGTGGGGTTATCCCCTAAGGAGAGGCTCGCGGTTGGTATCTCTGCCCGAGGATGCGACACTAACTCNGGCTTAAGTAGTTAAGCGAGCCCAAGTGAGATTAGTACCGGTTTGGGTGACCGACCGGGAAGTCCTCACTTGAGAACCACAAGCTCTAATGATATCAGGCGAATCGAGAATAGGAGTGGGGTTATCCCCTAAGGACAGGCTCGCGGTTGGTATCTCTGCCCGAGGATGCGACCCTAACTCGTCCAACAACTAAAATCTAACAACTAACACAACCTTGAAAAAAAAAAAAAAAAAAAAAAAAAAAAAAAAAAAAAAAAAAAAAAAAAAAAAAAAAAAAAAAACAAAAACAAAAAAAAAAAAAAAAAAAAAAAAAAAAAAAAAAAAAAAAAAAAAAAAAAACCGCGTACGTAATCAATTATGGAAGACACCAAACTAACGCCTCATATATATTCACCAAAGCTCATGGAGCTTTCAGTTTTCTTTTAATAGATCATATATTGTTTTCGAAAGAGACTTTGACATGAAGACCTTTGCTTTCCTCACTGCCTTTCTTCTTGTCCTTGTTCTTACGTGCATGGTTAAGGTGAACTATTTAATAGCTTTCAGTTTTATGTGAATGAGTTTATGTACATACTATATTATTATATATGATGCATATATTTTCGAATATGCATGCTTTACATATAGATGATAACTAATTTAAATAAGTGACCAGGTATACGTAGTTTGGGAACGTGCAGTGTAAAATACTTTGTTTTGTTCTCCGTATGATTACTATTTAAGTTTTGATATCTTTATCGCTTCTATATAACTTTCAAATTTTGATTATTTTGATCGAATCTAATATGCTAGAACCGATTTTTGGTGTATAGATAGCAAAGCTACGACTGTGAAAAGCAAAGCTAAAAGTTGTCTCCATGCTGATGTTGACGATAACATTCAGTATTGTTGCCAAAAAGATCTCAAAGATTGTTGGTACGAGCGGGCAGAATGTGTGGCAAAGTGCAAGAAGTAACTACACAAACATGTTTAAGGTCCTAACAATAAATGCAATAAACGTACAATTCCAAAAAAAGGTGTAGATTGGCGGGAACACCCTGACCCCGGGTGCCTTTTGGCACCAGCCATTGTCCACCCCACAAGTAATAGCTCCGGCAACTCTCCTAGCCTAGTGGGGCACCAACTGGAGTGAGCACGAGCCAAGACTCGGACCCCTGAGCTCTTATTCCACAAAGTCTCTCCAGTGTGCCCATAGGTTTTGCGGAGGTGGGTACCTATATGAAGCAAATGCCAAGGATGGGACTTGAACCTGGGTCTATTGACTCAAACACAAGTGCTCCAACCATTGGACTAATGCTCCATTGGTTGCAATAAACGTACAATATTATATTACTATTTTATATGTTAATTTGTCTCTTGATGTAAAATTATCTTTGGGAGATGATTTGCACATTCATCTTTTTTATTTGCACACTCACTGTACAAGTCATTAGAGAAGGATGTAAATAACGTACAACTATCTGATGCAGTGTTTCGAGTGTCCCAATCAAAAGTAAAAATGCGCAAATCAATTCCCATTATCTTTATTCTGATCCGAGTTTACAAGTGGCATATATATTATCCAAAGCAGTATCATTTCACAGATATTCAAAAGAAAGTTAAAGCACTACATAACGTCGATCTTCAAAGTAAAAATACAGAAGAACGAAACCTATAAACAAATCGAGTTGGATACAATAAATGTTTAAAAATCATATATACAGATAGTCTAACAATTGCCAAATTGAATAAGTGTTCAAATATTATAAAACCAATTACAATCATATTATAGTTTAGATATAGTTTATTTATGGTATTGTTCATTATGACTTGTTGGACAAGCCCTATATAACAAAAATCCAAATGCACATTACCATGTAACGTGCTAACATAACATTACAAATGAAAGCTACTCAATATTTGAATAAAATGTTTAATATGATCGTTGTAGTTTAGACCGTGTTAGATAAGAGATTGGGTTAACCAAGATCGTTTCTTTATGTTTTGATCTAGGAAAGGAAAGACCAATCCATCATATAGTTTTTATTGGTATCGCCCGAATTCCCTTTGTTCAATTAGTCATAAGTATATATTTGACCCTAAAGGACAACATGTACAGCTGACGTCACTAGTTTAATACAGAGAAAATGAAAACAAAATGAGATTCTAGTAATACCCGATTGTCCCTCGACAACCAGCTGGATTACAGGATTAGTGGGCGAGTTTGTCATTTTAAAGCCCAAAACATATTGAGAACCAATCTTATTGTGGTCACATTTGGGCTGTACGAAGACATGAAAAGCAAATGATGATATATCAAAAATGAAAATTGTATCTTTGAAATTGTTTTCAACCTGTTCTGTTGAGTATAACGTAATTCTCATATATACCTCGTGAATCTAAATAAAAAAGCACTAGAATAACAGGTAAAATCACGAGAAAATGATAAATATTAGTTAGATACACATACATGGAATACTAAATCAATTTGTAAATTAAAAGTTTACGTTTTCCGGCCATTCGGTAGATTATTAAACGCGTCACACCTACGTCTAACCTCTCCTTGATTCCCTGTTTTTACTTGGTACACACTTGTCTTTTCCATTGCACGCGCAAAATCATTAAAAAACTTGGCGGAATCCCTAGCATATTCTTCGACTAATGGTCGGGTTCTTGGGTCAGATGCCATGGCTTGATCTGTACCCAAGACCCCGAGTCCGTTTAAGATATTTTTAAATATCATATTATCAAAATTCCCTGCGGAAATCGGGTCAAGAAACGCCGATACCGAGGGATCCTTCGATCTATTTACACACATTGCTTTTAATCTCTCTGCTAATTTCGGATGGACAGAAGGGTCAGGTTTTGGCCCAAACAACCGGCTTTCAAACTCTTTACAATGAGCGAACCCGATAGTGTGACCACCACCCATCAATGCCACCATTTCTCTATGCGTGTATTTATGTGATTCAAAAACACGAATAACCTCATTAAGCGTCATATTCGCTCTCCCTAACTTACCTTCAACATTAGAGGCTTTCGACTCTAGTCCATCTTTTCGTCCTAATTTCACTTCATAATGCGGACCACCCACTTGAATCAACAAATCCCTTGTCGTGATCGCAAGGACATCAGAGCACGAAACAACACCTGGACATTCAACTTCTAGCGCCATTTTGACACGAGTAACAACATCAAATCCGTCTCCAGCTAAAGACTCGTTAATGTCATAATCTCTTTCAGCTTTATTATACGCATTTGAGGCAATCAACACTGAGGCATCGCAACCTCCCACCATACAATCATGGAAGAAAAGACGTAGGGTGGCAGCTGCGGTTGTTGGATGGGATAATTGTTTAGGTACAACGGTTGTTCGTACTATTTCATGGAACCTGGGACATGTTTTCGCGTAGTAGTCTAGCGTGAGGGGAGGGGGTGGTGGATTTTTATGATTGTTGCGGTGTAGGTACTTTGCGGAGGCGTCTATGGATGTCAATATGGATGTTATTATGAGGAAAATTAATTGAAATAATCGTGAATTACCCATGGTGGCTAACAGGATCAAAAGGGTATGAAGTTGATGAAACATAGAATCAAATGATAATAGATTTTCCGTTATTGTTGGAAATTGTTGTGGTTGTATTTTATTGGTCATTGTTTTTAGGGTATGTAACTATGTATTTGATCCACACAAATTTAGGGACGTTGAGTTTCTNGCGTCACACCTACGTCTAACCTCTCCTTGATTCCCTGTTTTTACTTGGTACACACTTGTCTTTTCCATTGCACGCGCAAAATCATTAAAAAACTTGGCGGAATCCCTAGCATATTCTTCGACTAATGGTCGGGTTCTTGGGTCAGATGCCATGGCTTGATCTGTACCCAAGACCCCGAGTCCGTTTAAGATATTTTTAAATATCATATTATCAAAATTCCCTGCGGAAATCGGGTCAAGAAACGCCGATACCGAGGGATCCTTCGATCTATTTACACACATTGCTTTTAATCTCTCCGCTAATTTTGGATGGACAGAAGGGTCAGGTTTTGGCCCAAACAACCGGCTTTCAAACTCTTTACAATGAGCGAACCCGATAGTGTGACCACCACCCATCAATGCCACCATTTCTCTATGCGTATATTTATGTGATTCAAAAACACGAATAACCTCATTAAGCGTCATATTCGCTCTCCCTAACTTACCTTCAACATTAGAAGCTTTCGACTCTAGTCCATCTTTTCGTCCTAATTTCACTTCATAATGCGGACCACCCACTTGAATCAACAAATCCCTTGTCGTGATCGCAAGGACATCAGAGCACGAAACAACACCTGGACATTCAACTTCTAGCGCCATTTTGACACGAGTAACAACATCAAATCCGTCTCCAGCTAAAGACTCGTTAATGTCATAATCTCTTTCAGCTTTATTATACGCATTTGAGGCAATCAACACTGAGGCATCGCAACCTCCCACCATACAATCATGGAAGAAAAGACGTAGGGTGGCAGCTGCGGTTGTTGGATGGGATAATTGTTTAGGTACAACGGTTGTTCGTACTATTTCATGGAACCTGGGACATGTTTTCGCGTAGTAGTCTAGCGTGAGGGGAGGGGGTGGTGGATTTTTATGATTGTTGCGGTGTAGGTACTTTGCGGAGGCGTCTATGGATGTCAATATGGATGTTATTATGAGGAAAATTAATTGAAATAATCGTGAATTACCCATGGTGGCTAACAGGATCAAAAGGGTATGAAGTTGATGAAACATAGAATCAAATGATAATAGATTTTCCGTTATTGTTGGAAATTGTTGTGGTTGTATTTTATTGGTCATTGTTTTTAGGGTATGTAACTATGTATTTGATCCACACAAATTTAGGGACGTTGAGTTTCTTAGTCATCAAAATAATATTACAACTGATATAATTAGGAGTAAGCAAAAAAAGAATTCTTTAACCCGAGACGCTCAAAAATGTTACTATTACCGGAAGAAGAAGAAGAATAATCGTGGACGCGCGTGTTGCACTTTTTTAAATTAAAGTCTGTATAATATTGAGTTTAAATCTTGCGGATTACTCGATCAAAAGGTCAGATACAATGGTTACCAAATAAAATGTATGCTTATTTATTGTGTAACAATATAGGATCAGTGTAATTAGGTCGACACCGTTAATTGTTCACGCAGTTGATAATTCTACGTATGTAAGAGCTTACTACGCCTAAATATGTATACATTTTGATAGATATTAATTTATCTCATTCAGTACCTAGATTCCTTAGATGATAGATATGTAAGAACGTACAATACGCTTTAATAAAGTTAAATAAGCATGAATATATGCTCTCTTCCAGAAATTTTTTAAGACCACCCTTCTTATTTTGATTGTTCACTTTACGATTTTAGTTATATCCCAAAAAATGTTACTGTCAACTTGAAACAAATAAAATTAATAAATTATCACTCTATCTATATGTTTTAGGAAATACTTTTCATATCATAGGATCCGCATTTAATTAATATATTATATGCATGGCTAAGTATGACTTTTTATTAACTTAATCATAAAATGCATAAATTTGTTTACAGATACTCTTTTGAAGCTGACGGAATGAGTAGTTGTTAAAATATGTGCTTTCAGAAATTAATGTCCATAGCATAGTTTAGCTAGTGACTAACAAACTATCGGACCCTATTTTGTGGAAATTAGAAAAATAACAATGTGAGCTTCCTAACTTAAATTCAAAGCATTACTTTCTTACCTTTTTCCCTTTGTGGTTATTCAGTTTGTAAAGTATAAGATCAACTTGGGTTGACCCTCTCTTCTTTATCTGATACCTAACAAGTGATGTTGCAGCTTTTCCATGGAAAAACACATAAGACCCGGATGTGAATTAAAAGAGATATACTTCATGGCAGCCAAGTTTGTTCTTAACTGATAAACAAGTTAAATTCATAAGACTCTAACGCGATTATTACAAAGGGCCAAAGACAACAATATCATGGGACATACAAAGATTTAACTCTAGCAGTTTGCAACGCCTCTCAAATATAATGAAAAGAATCTCTAATTCAGTGGATTAAGATAGTTGAAAAACTATGAGCCTAGTTGATCCGAAATATCTAGGTGAAACCATGAAAAAAATGCAAATCAAATTCCTCAATCATGATAAACATGTTGATTGTCTAACAATGAAAAGCTAGCAAACAAAACATACTAAGAACTAAATTTATTGCATAAATATAATCATATACGGAGTATATTTCAACATCATAAACCAATCCGTCAAAGAAGAGTTCTTATATAGAACAAAAAAAAACCAACAATTCTCACAACATATGCAGCCGAATGAAATAATCTATGTTTTCGTTTTCCGCATAGATCGAGAAAAATCGAGATTATGATGCCACATCATTGTGAATTTAAATCTTGGCGTGCACCTAATGATCACTCACCAAAGTTTGGGATAAAGAACCCAAGACTAAGCACGTAATAAAACAACATACTTTTTAACATAAAAGAATAGCAGAAACAATTTCTGTCGATTATACGTGAATACTTCAAACCCTAGAAAATTTAGGGTTTCAAACTAAACAAAAACACCCATGTTAAAGCATGGTAAAAATCAAAGTAATAAGAAAAGCATGAACAATATGATGTTTGGTCTAGCAAACAATAATCGGACCGAGTCGCTTGATTCCCCGAAGTGAGAGAGAGATCTAGAGAGATAGAGAGAGACCTTTGTAGACTTCAAGGGTTTCTTCATCTCATCTTGACAGTACAATCTACAAATTCATTTATCATGATCTTTGGTTGGTGAATGATAAAGAAAGGGTGATTGAGGGGGGTAATGATGGTGGTGGAGAGTCTTTGTAATGGTGAAGGAGGAATTGAAGTCATCATGATTGTTTTTTGAAAGCATGGCCAGAAAATTCCAATGTCTCTTTCTCTCCCTCATCCTCTCTCTATATATATCTGAAATGTTTTCTTTCATATATACTACAATAAAAACACATTAGTAGAAGCTAATGATATATGCTATTATTGAATACTTAAATTTTTGTTTAAGTGCAATTTTTTTCACGCCGTATATCACCTATCTCACAAATGTACAAATGCTTTTAACGAAGTTTAAAACCACAACCACTAGGTTTGTTAGCAACTTACATACCACTACTGACCAAAGGCCTTGAGTGAATACTTAACACTTATTTCATCACATTAATCTCTTTAGTTTTTGTGATATGAATTTTCTTTGCAATTTATAACCTTATTAGAGTAAGCGGTCGGTGCCAAATGGCATGCCATTGGAATTTTTCACCTTGTAACACGCCAAACTGCATTTGAGGTTATGCCATTGCTGTGTCGTTTGTCCTTTCGCGAGCCCATCAATGAGCGTGACTGGATTCTTTAGTTTTTTTATTTTCATTTAGCTGAGTATTTTTTTATGGTGTGTTACGAAACTCACTTACGTCTACAACATCTGATAACCCAATTACACCCAAAAACGAAAACAGCCAAACAAATTACCAAACAACATGACTAAAATCACAAAACGATATGCCATAGCACAAAATAGCGTCGTTTTATTATTATTTTTTTTCACAGCAAAGCATTAATATACATATGTATACATTAATAGCCATGTAACAACAGTCCTTCGCACCGAAATCAAGGTTTTTCAAACAGCCAAACGTTATCATTTTCCTAGAAATATTTTAAAACGATAAACAACACTTTAATGGTAAGCAAAGACTGTAGCTGGCCAAACTTCATTCAGTAAATCAGTTGGAAACGACTGATAATCCATAATAAGAATGAAGAACTAACCTGTAAATCAGACCTTCGGCAACACTGATTCCAAGTTGTCAGGTCGCAAGTTTTTCCCACGTAATGCTAGTACCAGTTTACCACACAAAGTTCTATTAACGTATGAAGTTATAGATTATTATGCGTGAAGGTTAGTGAAAGAAAGACATGCATAAACTATTAAAAAAAGAGGGAAAAACATCCGGGCAAAAAACAGCATCACTAAAACCAACCACTTTGCACAATTACCTAGCCCAGTTATCAACCGACATGACCAAAAATTCAAAACGACATGCCATGCGACAAAATGTCGTTGTTTAAATATTTTGGTCCCAAAGGCTTAATATTATGCTACCATTAAATAGAAACCCACTAATGAGTTTGAACAGTCACAAAACTACCAGGAAGCCAAGAATCTTGTGATTACATAGCAATAATTGGAACGACGGATAACTAGTGCATCGGGCATCCATGGAAGGAGGTTTATCATAGCCACTATAAAACCGGGTGCTAGTATTAAATGACCAAATTACGGGCCAAAACTATCAAACATGGACTGAATATATGTATGCATATGTCAATAGAAATGCAATAACAATTCTATAAAACCAATGATTGTGCATGAAGGCTAGTGAAAGAAAGACCTGAGGTAACTATTACAAAGTAGGGAAAAAGAAAAGGGCTAAAAGGCAAAACTGGATCTAAACAACCAATTACTTAGCCCAATTAATTAGCACATTTTTTAAACGACATGGCTAGAATTACAAAACAGAATGTTACTACAAAACAAAGTCGTTTCAAATATTGTATCCCTCAAACGACATCGCCACCATGCCTTTAATATTTAATAATGCATCTGAAAAAGAAGGAAAACTCGTCATGGCTACATCAGCATAGATACCTCGCCAAGATATAGTAATTCTCAAACTTTCATCGGTTACACTCGGACAACATATGTATAACAGAAATAACCATCACGTTGCTTTAAAACCATTTTAACCAATGACAGAGTACGCTTAGATCCATAAAGTTTTATCATAAACACATCAACTTCAAGAACATTTGTTGGCTAACAAATCGTAATCTGAAAATTCAGATTGTTACCATTTTTTTTAATCAAGCTATAGTTAATAACTGAAAAAAGAAAACACATCTCCCATGGCTTTCCAGCGTCCTCAAATCATTCAATGACATCATCTGAGAATGTAGATCAATCATCAATAAGTAAGGGCTGTAAATATAGCAAACTTGCCCCGCTATGATATAGCGGATAATCTCACCTTTGTTCAAATTCATTAAGGAACATCCAAACACATGCTATCATGTTTTAATTCTTTTCCAAAAAGACACGAAACCCATGTCAATGTCTCATCCAAGCCATTTTATATAGTTGCACATTGGAGAGGATGAGAGAAATTGATATAAGTTTTTCTTTTACCATATTTAAATTAATACATAATAGTGAAATGACTTATATTTGAAAAGAGAAATAATGTTGACATACTATGAAAGGTTATAATCTTTCTTATGGATGACTAAATAATTATTAATAAAATGAAGAGTATTTTGATAATATTGTTACTAAATTTCTCAATATATATTTTTGGTCATGTTATATATGTAATTATGTATTACTACATATGATGCAATCACTTAATTTTATTTATTTATTTTGCAGTAATTAATACATCTCAAACATATAATATTGGCAACTTTATTGAAAAGAATTTTGATTTCAATCTTTTCATATATGTATATGAACATTATATTGTCTAAATATATGGGTTATATCATATTGTTTGTATTACATCACAATAACGCTATTATCTTACACTTTATTACATTACATTATATTGCATTACATTTCATTTACATCTACGTTTACTATGTTGAATAATATAATATTATGTTATTATTTATGGAAATTACAAATTCAGTCCGTGTGATTTTCAAGTTTTGCACTCCTTACAACTCCAAACTTTAATTACACTGAGCGTTACTTGATACACAAGTTTGTAATACCACCCGTCCTATTCTGTCAACTATGGGTTAAAGGCAATTGAAATGACGAATATACCCTCATTTTATTTTCAATTAAATTTTTTATGAACTTAAATTTTAATCAAAATATGAGATCCTCAAGAACAAATGAATAACATTCAAAGACACATTTAAATTTCGAGAAGTTAATCTCATCTTCAAATACACGCTCTCAACAACCTCACTTTATCCTTCTTTATCATCAAGAAAACACAAACACTACACCATAATTATTATATCATGTCAAAACCCGACACCCTCCTATTACCAACACTACCATAGTCCATTGAGCCATAGATTCAATCACTAACACATATTCCATGCATCCTTACACGAGAAAAATAATACTTGTTAGAATCAATAACAAAAATATAAACTAGTAGTTAAGAATTCACATATTGAGCAATCGGATCTAAATAAACAAAGTTAAATTTAACTGAAATCTATATAATCAAATGTCTGGAAAAAAGAAACATATGTATTAATTTGACTCATAACCAACTTTAACAAATCGGGGGTTGGATTGTCCGAGAAAGGTCGAGAAAGCAAATTAATTTTGAGCTATTATTAGATTGGGGTGAAGCAAATGACGTGGAACAAACAAAATCTACGGTTTTGAACGAGAAATTCATATCTAGCCGCATTTAGTCATAATATATGTCAAGATTTAATTGGAATTTAAGATTACGTATTTTATATCTAATTAGGACATACACATGCTATGTATTTGTGTTAGAGAAAGGAAAATATCAGAACTAATTCGACAATGGAGTTGTAGGTGATAACGGCAGTGGATTTGCATCGTCACGGTGGTGGCGATGGATGTGGTGGCGTAGACGGTTGATGTTCGGTCGCCGTTTGTGGGTGACCCAAGATCTGCCCGACCAAAAGTCTAATGATAATGATTGTTTTATTGCGATAATTATTTTATGAGTTTATGGTGTGTTTTAGGTTTAGTTATGATTAATTTTAGTTTTCCTTGTCACGATAATTTTTGTTTCCGTTGACAAAATTTACTAGGTTATGAAATTTACGTTACTCAAACGTATGGCCTTATTGTATTCTTAACAACAGCGATGTATAAATTTTGGTGTACAAATTTAAATTGTTTTCTTGATTGCTCAAGGTTTTTAGTGTTCCATTAAATCTGGTTTTGCGTTCTTGATATCTATGATGTTCATGAATTTTTATTTTTTTAAATATAAACCCAAAGAGAAAATTTACAGAGTAAGAATACAAAGGTATTTTTGTCATATTTCTAGCATGTGATCCATTATTGACCAAAAAAGGGTGGAAGATGTTACAAACTCGTATATCAAGTGAAGCATAGTGTTAATCAAAATTTCGGAGTGGCTAGAAGAGAAAAAATTTGAAATTATAAGGACGAAATTTATAATTTTTCGTATTGTTGATTAGCATTAATATCCTCTATGTACTTACCCAAAACACATGTAGTACACAAATGTGGATTATAACATCTATAAATGCAACATTTTTCAAGAGTAGACCGTCATTAATGTTTTTGATTTAAGATCATTTGAGGACCAAACTTTTTTTACATAGGGACTAATCTCCACCATCCATCTTCCCTCCATCTTTATTTGATCTAATGGATGAGATTAATCCCAACAATTTAAAAAACCCACTTTCATCCTTGACTCCTCCCAAACTAACCAGTCAACCAAGTGAGGTCAACAAGTCAAGTCTGAGAGAGGAGAGATCAATTTATGATCCGGTGTAAGTACAGTGTATTCCCGGGTCGTTATGTCCCAGCGAGATTAAAATTGTATTTTGGGAAACGTTTGAAAGATTCAGTGATTGGGAAAGTAACCAGATAATATTTGGGATTAATTACACTAAGCAAATATAAATCAAAATAGAACAGATAAGCAATATCAACAATAACTGGAAATCAGATAAACCTAAAACGTATTTAAAATTAAATTAAACGTAAACGCGTGCTGGAAAAAAGTGAAAATGAAACAAAAATAAACTAGAGGGGGTGAAAATGACTTTTTACAAACTTATAATTAAAAGAAAATTTTATAAAAAAGAAAAATATTTTTTTGATTATTTTATTATTTAATATTAATTAAAAACTATTTAATTACTTATTATTAATATTTAAGATAAACTAAATATAATAAAATATTAAATAAAGATAAAAAATGAAAATTTACTTTTAAAAATTCTAAAATAACTTAAAAATAATTCTAAAACTAAAAAGATATTTTTTTGTCTTTTTCAGAATTTAATATTAATTAATTATTAATTACATATTAATTAAACTAATTAAATAATTTAAATTACTAAAAATACTAAAATGACTTAGAAAATTATGAAAATTTTTAGAAAACTAATTAACCATTACAGGAATCCTAAAAAATTATAAAAAGTTTATAAAAATTATAATTACACTATTTTACTAATTATTTACTTAATTACTAATTAAAAACTATTTAAAATAATTTAATTAAGAAAAATAGCAAATGAACAGTAAAAATTATGAAAATTTTACTAAAAATATTTTATGATACATAAAACTTAGGAAAAATATAAAAAAGTACTAGTGTTAAATAAAAATTAATAAAACTATTTAATATACTAATATTACTTAATAATTATTTAAACTAATATTAATTATAAAAAATAGTAAATGAAAAGAGAAAAATCTGAGAAAATTAATAAAAATACTACAAGTGAACAGGAACTTAAATAGAAGTTATCACTCTTTTAAAAGTGATGTTTTTTTTATTTTTCTTTTACAAAACTATTCATACACTGAAAATGACCAACTTTTACAAAGACAAACTTATTGGAACTCAAAAATTAACTTAATGCAAGCTTATGTTTATGGCAGTGAGCTTAATGAGCTTGAAATGGGATTTTTGGACTAGAAAAGCTATGTAAAAAGCTACACAGTGAGCACATAGGGTAAAATAAGCTAAAAGCAAGTGAGATGAGTGTAAAACTAGCCAAAGAAAAGAGAAAAGCAAAGTGAACAAGCTAAAATTTGGAAATAAGCAATTCCAAATCTCACAGACCCAAACAGATCCTTAGGCTAATTGCAGGCTTGGTTTAAGCTAAGGGCAAGAATTCAAAAGCCCAAAATAAGCTTAGATACGAAAAGCCTGCTAGGTTAGCTTCTTAAAAAGCCAAAACCTCAGGTAGAGCTTAAGTGAAGAACAAGTTATGGGCTTATGAACTAGGGGTGCTCACACTGATGAGATGATCACTTAGTGAATGGGCAAAAGCTCAAGGGTACTCAATAAGCTAAAACAAAGATGCAGGCAAACAAACACAATCGATAACACATTTAGACAACATTATGCTCACAATCACTAACCCAGAATCATTCATGAACAAGGAGAATCAACAAGCTCAGCATACACTGATGGTCCAGCATAAGCAGTTGCCAAGGGCAACAAAAATGGAACAAAATAAGCTAGGAAATAAGCAAAAGAGGGCAAACAAAAAGCTTAGCTAACAAGGCAACCTAAGTGGCTTCACAAAGCAACAAAAATCAAGGCAAAATGTCAACTAGTGAACAAGATGTGACTTCAAGAAAGTTGGGCCAAACTGTGGAGCAGGGGAGGTGATGGGTCAAACAGGCTAGTTCAAGGGCAATTTTTAATAGGCAAATGATTTTCAAAGTGCAATTTTCTTCTTGGTTCATACAAACATGCTAGCAAAGAACACAAAACAACAAAGATATCTTGTTTCCAATCTATATTAAGTCCTAGAGATCACCAAGAAAAACTGTCCACTTTGACAGATATGAAAAATTGACTTTTGAGAATTGTGAGCTATTTGACTTTTTCCAACTTTGAGTCCTCTGAATTCACTAAAAATGTTATGTTTAACTAATTTAAGACTTGATTACACTAAGAGAACAAGTATTACACCTAGATTGATGAGTATGCTTCCTAATCTCTTAACAGTTACCAGTTAGGTTAAGATCCAAAGTAATTATGACTTTTTTTTTATGAAAGCACCACTGTTTTTATACTATTACTACACTATCTTTATCCCAAGGAAAGTTTCTAAACAACTTTTAGCCAATACAACATGCAAGAACACAGTCAACTTATACAATCCAAACACCCCTTAACACAGATTCACATGAGGTTTTCAATGTAAATGACTTATTTTACCTATGCTACTGAATCATAAGGTTGATTAATGATGAGATAAACACTTTTAAGCATAAAGATACCAGAGATAACAACAAATACCAAGGGAACATAAACAAGCTATTTTAATAGTGACAAATGAAAATATAAGCAACTATAAATACTAGTTAACAAGCTATTGATTTTAAGCAATATTACTACTAACAATCACCAAATAAACACAAGGAAACAAGGAAAAGCAGATAATAAGCTTTTATTAGTAGAAAGCAAAAAATGGAAATGTGAGCTTACAAGTGATCAAAGGCTAAGAACTGTGAACCATGGACCAAGAACCATCCTAACACCTCCCTTGAGGTTCTAAAACCATGAAAATCCAGAATTCCACCAGGCTTCTTTGCTTTTTCTTTCTTCACACTGATTTTTTTTATTTTTTCACTAGTTTTTTCTTGATTTTTTTGTATTTTTGGGATTACTGAGCTAAACTAATTTAAGTGCTTTAAAAGCTTTTAAAAACTTACTAGTAACTTATTTTGAGCTTATGGAATCACTGGAAAATGACTTTAAACAACTTAAGGTGAATGTGAGAATTTTCATGAAAGTTAAGCATAAACTGAAATTGAACAAGATAACTTGATTTGATTATTGATATAACTTAAAAACACTCTGAAATACTTGGGAATACAATTTTAAGCTAAATTTTACAACAATAATTAGATAGTACAAGTAAACGACATGGAAATTTTGCTAAAAAAACTACCCCACTGGTCTCTGCTTCTTCTCTTTCTTCTTATAGTGGCAAATTGGGTCTTGTGGGTCCCACTTGAGCCTTCCCAGCAATAATCTTGGCCATTGGATCACTAGGATTAATCCTAGCCTTCAAACTGGTTTTGGCGCCAAAATAAGAAATTACAATTGGGGCTTGTGGGGGGTGGTGCATTTAATGTTGAGGTGAAGGGTGGAAGATAGTGGTTTGGGCGGTGGAGATGGGACTGAGATGGTGGGAGGAGGTGGAGGTGACAGGTTGCAGGCAAGTTGGGGGGAAGAAGATGGAGTTTGACTGGGAATTTGACCTTGGTGTTTTATTATTAAAATGGTGGGCTTGTTTTGTTGATGGGCCAGAGAAAGGGATGGGCCAAGGGTTAGATAAAAAAAAGGTGGGCTTGGTTTAGCTTTTTGGTTGTGTTGGGTTTATAATTAACACATGGTCCGTTTGAGTTTTGTAGAAATTATCACAAGGACTAAAATTGTAATTTCTAAAATCTTGAGGGACTGAAGTTGTGACTTTCCAAAAGTATTCACAAGGACCATTCTTGCCAAAGTTGAATAGTACAAGGACCACAATTGATAATTTCCATTTTTACACCTCCAGGGACTAAATCTGCCAAATATGAAACTTGAGGGACCAATTTTGTAATTTCTCCAATCATTTCACCCAGGGACCAAACTTGACAACTTGTGAATTCCCAAGGACCTTTGTTGACTTTTCTTCCAAAATAAATGCTCAGGGACTGATTCTGTCAGTTTCTAAAAGTTGAGGGACCATTTCTGCCAATTTTGCAAACTTTTGCTCCAAGGACTATTTCTGGCATTTTGTGATTCCCCAAGGTGTGTTTTGACAATCTGAGCTCAAAAGTGTTAAATTGCTTCCCCGGCTTAGGCTTTTGACACGTTTTCCAAACTCGTGCTCGTTTTTGTCCTTTTTGGCCTGATTTGTGCCAATTTCTGAAATATCCGTTCCTGCACGATCACAAACACAAAACACAATATCTTTGGAATTTATGGTTAGTTTGTGTCTGTTTTGGTCTTAATTTGGCCAAGAAAAGATGTGTGAATAAGTACACATCAATCTTTTTTTCAAATATTAATATCTTTCAAACCGTTAATCGTTAAGCGAAAAAAAATATACCGTTACGACGATCATTTAATTATCTTTCTATGGATAGGCACTTTAATATATTTTCGACAAAATTTTTTTTTCGCTTTTTTCACGTTTTTTTTCGTGGCCAAAAAATCACATATGATATATCATATATGATTACATATCATATATGATATATCATATGTGATATGTAATATCATATATGAATATGATATATCACATATGATTTTTTTGGCCACAAAAAAACGTGAAAAAAACGGATTTTTTTTTTGTCGAAAGTATATCAAAGTGCCCGTCTATAGAAAGATAATTAAATGCTCGTCGCGATGGTGTAATTATTTTCGCTTAACGATTAACGGTTTAAGAGATATTTAAATTATAAAAAATAGGTGAAATATTAAATGCTTTTAATCTCAACCATTGATTTCTTTTTAGATGGATGGTGGGGATGAGTTCCTTGGTATGTAAGAAAAGTTTGATATTTAATATAACTATACACAATGTTTTTAACAAGTTCTTTTTTTTTTTACCAATTTTATAACTTATGCAAATTTGTAACTTGTTAGCACACATACATGACCACAATGTTGTCTAATCAAAAAAATAGGAATAAAAATGCGAAGCCAATTGGAGTTGTTCTTAGGATTTCCGGAGATGGAGAAAATACGAAGAGTCATTACAATGCACTCGGCTTCTGTGGCCATACTTACAAAATTGTAAGTTTCTTAATTATGTGTATCATGATAACTGATTTCTTGTAAAACGTTAATAACCAACAACACTGTAATTTTATAACCCATTTATTTCATAAATTTAATTAATTAATGTTTTCTTCTTTGTGTATTTAAATATGTAGAAAGACACCGTTTTTTTGGCAAATGATCCTCATGGACAAATGAATAAGCCATGGGTAGCTATAATTAAGGTATGTTATTGCAACTTATACTAAGCATGTGCATAATAACTAATCATAAATTTCGTCATGTATATACAGGACATTACTGGGATGAAAAATGGGAATATAATGGTATATGTACAATGGCTTTATCGTCCAAGTGAAATATTTATAGGTAATAATATGGAATCATTTGATATAAGGGAGTTGTTTTATAGTTTCACAAGGATGAGGTTCATGCTGAAATGATTATGCACAAATGTATAATCAACTTCATTACTGAAAAAAGCCAGATCCCGCTTCGTAAAAAACATCCTGGTTTTATAGTCCAAAAGGTGTATAACCGAAACACTAAGAAGCTTATCAAGCTAACTAACAAAGATTTTTTACCCGATATGAAAAGCGAAATCAAAGAGCTTGTTCTGAAAACAACTTCTCATTTAGGAATTGTTCCGGCAATTAAAAGTGAAGATGATGTTGATGAAATGGAAGTGGACTAGAAGAGATGTCATATTTTGTATTTCTTGGTTTTTTTAGTTTAACGAAATGCTCATTACAATTTACAAGTATTGTAAAATCAACTTTGTTGCTTAAAGGTTATATCAAAAGCATGGCCGTTCTCAAGCTTTTCGAGGACGTGTGCGAGAATTGAAAATGGGATCCTAATAATGGCTAAACAAAATTCTCGAGTTAATTACAAATTTTAGTCATGTGACTTAACTACGAATATATAGATTTATATAAAGTCAATTATTTGATTTAGATACATTTTTAGTCATTCAATTCCCTCTTTAAAAAAAATGTATATACTTCTTATTAGAGAAATGTAAATGTTCGCATTCTCTAAAAACATATATGATACAGGTAAGATAGTTGTATTAATTTTGTGTTATGAAGATAAGCAAAAGTGTAGGAAAACTGTAACACTTTATTAATAAAAGTCAGATTATAATAAGAATTACTAAATTAACATAAAATAAAAGACAGAAAATTAAATAACAGACAAAAAGGAGTAGAAGCACAAGACAGACGCTATGATAAGTAAACAAAAGCAATAAAGGTTGGTCAAGACACGAGGCTCGTGTTTAACACGATTCCCTTAAAACAGATCCGTCATCTGGTTTCCAGGGTATAACGGCCAAAGCTGATGAACAGTCGAACGTGACAAACTTGCCTGAAAGATTACGGAAAATGTTGTGTGTTGCTGATCGAAGGACTGCTGGAAACCGGTAGCTACGGACGTTTTTTCTGTGTATAAAACCGAATGAGACTAGGTTATGTTTATAGTGTTAATTTGCCTTATTCACCAAGACAGAATAACATATAAATGTAAACCGAATTCGATATCTTCCTTTTATTTAAACCGATTTTGTATAACTTACTCTCAAAGTTTAAAGGGTTTTGCTAACCACAACCCTATAGGTTTTGTTTAAGCTTTCTTTAATTAAAAACATTTCTAAACATGAACTAAATGTTTTTATAAATACATGATTTAAACAAATATAATTATGGTAAGTGAGTTTCAATAAGGTATGTATTAATATCATGTAAGTTCGTACATGAAAATGTTTTTAATTATAGAAGGCTTATACAACACCCTATGGGTTGCTGTTAAGAAAACCCAAGTTTAAATAAGTTCTAAAAATAAATGGAAACACAATCTGCAGCGCATAGGCGAGCTTTCGAAGCTGCATTTGTGTCCGTAGGTCGCGTGGGCTCGGTGAGTTCCCTTGCGCTCACATAGGTGTTGGAGTAAAACCGACAAATCATTTTGAAAGTCAATACCAATATTTGTTTATAAACATGCTTTCACTTCTTGTTTTGAGCAATGTGGGATACTCTCACTTTTCTCATTTTTGTGTTTCAAGTGTCTCACTTTGAGAAACGATATCTCATTCATATCGACTCTATTTTTGACACATTTTAGCTAGTTGCGAAGCTCTCGTCAAGGAGAATGCAAAGCTACCAAGAAATATAAATATATATAACATATATATATATATATATATTAAAAAGTGTTCAAAATTTTCAAAAAATCATTTAGCGAAAACCATTTTTGCAACAAAAAGAACATAAGGTTTACTCCAAATTCAAACATTACTATTTTTTTCAGTCAATAGTTGAATTCACAATTACCAAGGAGGTTGAAAATATACAAAATATGAACGATAGAGCGTCCGAGACTAATCTAACATAGCCAGGTTCACCTTCGACTCCTTTTAGGCGTGTGCATGTTGGTGGTATTATCCGATTTTTGGATTGGCATACTACATCTACTAACGATCCAATTGAAAGACAAGAGCTTGGATGCAACACGGGGCATGATCTGCAAAGTGAATCACCTCCTCAAGGTCATGCAATGACACAAGAGGAATATGCCACCATTTAAAAACTTCCTTGCAAATTTCAACTGCAACGGCACGAACCAAACATGTGCTCTTCTGTTTCGATGTGTTCATAATGCAGAGGACTTCTAATAGAGTCTAAATCATTCTCCTTTTTGTCGAGATTTTGTCTAGTGTCTTTTGTTCAAATATAATTTGATATTGGTATCAGAATAACACAAAAGGAATCTTGGAACATTAGGCTACCCACTAAGGGGTGTTTTAATTCGGTCGAGCATGCAAGGTGACCGATTTCGAAATCGGTCACAGCCTTAGTGGGAGATTCGGTCGAGCTTCATTCCGGCGAGCAAGTTTATGAATTCGGTTGCTGTGGCGACCGAATCTCTAAACACAAATTCGTCCCTTTTTTTTTTTTAACAATATGGGTCACGTTAGTGAGGAGAGAGGTGAAAATGGGTTGAAGAGAGAGAAAGCTGAGGTGGCAGCCGGAATGATGATGCAAATTAGGTCACGTTAGTGCTTAGCCTTATATTAGTCAGTTCAAAGCTACTTATGTACTAGAGAATAAATAACACAAAGCATCTACTTTCTTTCACCTATGCATTCACCATCTCGTCAACTGGCACATTGCTTTTTTTATTTATGTACAAATATAATTTATTGCTTTTGTTGAAGAAATCCACTGAAATATCTATAGAAATACAGTTGTACTCATAATTGATACAAATGATACTTTTTAACTGATAATTTAGGTTATATAACCTTTTTAAAATCTAAAGGTAACTTAAAGATGTGATAAATGTATGATGGTACGTCTAGATAATACTATTCGTAAGTAACAGAAGATTATATGTGAATTTTGAGATGGGCAAATACTATAAAAAAGCATCATACTTGTCCTAAAATACATATTTGGATATCGAACAAAATTTTTTCCTCTTTGAGAAACTTTCATTTTTTGGCCTCTTTGAGACGCTTTGTGACGTTTTTGCCTCTCGAATTATTAAAAATCCAAGGGCAAAAATGTCACAAAGTGCCTCAAAGAGACTAAAAAATGAAAGTTCAGTACCTCAAAGCGGAAAAATTTTGTTTGATACCAAAAAGTGACTTTCTTGGCAAGTATAGTGCTTTAATATGGTATTTGCCCTTTTGAGATTCCTTAGACTTCCTAGCCATCTCTTACCGGTAAGATGCGGTAATTCAGAGCTAAAACATCTTAATGAAACAAACACACCCAAGTGAACTTTTTCTAAATGAAATATGTGAAATAGATTATATATGTTCACTTCGTCTCAAATTGTTATTTATCTTTCCATTTTGGTTAATGTTCAAATAATTAACCACTTTCAAGTTTTAAATAGAAAAGTTTACTAGTAAAAGGTAAGATACATATTTATTGACCCAGATTACACTAGACATAGTAATATAATGGTAGGCATCACGCGTTAAGGCTGATACGCGCAGGGCTTCAAAAATCACATATCAAAGAAGAATATTGTATGCATGCGGTGGTGATCACCACCGGTTGAGAGTGTATTTTGTGTGTTTAGTAGGTATATATAGTTTATGGTGAGCGGTGAGCAACTCGATCATCTTACGGATAAAGGTGGTGGAAAGATGAAAGAGCCGCGAAAGATCAGTTGATGTGGCATTATGATGTCAAAGTGCCACACCATTACGTCGGGTACTAATAATTGCAATTATTGTTCTTAGAATATGTGTTTTTCTTTGTAGATAACGATTCTAAGGGAGTAGACTAGTACTTTGCTGGCCCTAGCCCACTCTCAGATTATATACTTCTACTGCATGTTCATATAATACCTGGAGCTCAGGTATCATATCCACCCAGTGACATAGATTTTACAAACACATGGTTTAATGGTTATATATACGGTATACATGTGTGTATGTATATACAGTCAATTCATATGTAGGTGACAAATTATTCTTCACTGCTCAAACTTTGTGTTAAATTATAGTTAATAATTAACGTGTAAATGTCTAGAATCGAACACGAGACCTCGGGATTGCACACATTACAAACGAGAGTTAAAGTAAATAATAAATATTAAATGTTATGTATATTTATTATTTGAAACACTAAATGGACTTAATGATCGTTAGTTATTAAGGTTAAGGACTAACTCTCGTTAAATGCAAACGAGAAGGACTAGATTGAAATTAGGAGGCAAGAAAGATCCGGAAGGACCTCTTGGGTCCTTAGGCCGGTCGAACACCCAAGGGAAGGGGGTTTCCCTTGCCCTAACTTGCTCCCAAAGTTTTCCAACTAGTATATAAAGAAAACCAAGGTTATTTGTTTTTCACCTCTTGTACTCATAACCCTAAAATTGGTTTTCTCCTTCTCTTTTTCTTGTGTGGCCGATCGAACCTCCCTAACACCTTAGGGATTCGATTTTTGTCATTCAAACAAAAGTGTTTTCTCATTACTTGCATAATCTTTAACTTGTTAGAGTTTGTGTGTACAAGAACGAGGTAACAACACACTATTGTTGTTATCAAGAGATCGAATAACAAAAAGGTAAGGGGTTATTCATAGATCTA
>LBNU01009089.1:20914-33946 GCA_014162995.1 Artemisia annua | reverse complement strand
GATGGATAGAGTATCTTGACTTATGCGACTCATGCATAATCAACTCGCGAATTCCTCCATACAATGGTACCCAAATTCGGTCTCCAAAGCATAATATCCCATCAGAACGTTTAACAAATCCCTTCTCATTTTCTGCCATCCCAAATATATTCTCAGAAAGTCGGTTTTCTGCTTTCAACGCTTCCGTTTGAGCTTCTAATATTTGAGATGGTAACGGCGATACGATAGTCATTCCCAATGACCTAACTCGTAACATTGGTATCCTCTCCTTCCGACTAAGAGCGTCAGCAACGACGTTTGCTTTACCGGGATGATAGCGAATTTCGTAATCATAATCGCTTAGCAGCTCAATCCAACGTCGCTGTCTCATGTTGAGCTCTTTTTGGTTCAGGATGTGTTGTAGACTTTTGTGATCAGTGAATACAACACACTTGGTCCCATATAAATAATGTCTCCATATCCTTAAGGCGAAAACCACAGCACCTAACTCCAAATCGTGGGTGGTGTAGTTATTCTCATGCTTCTTGAGCTGTCGGGAAGCATAAGCTATCACCTTCTCTCGCTGCATTAATACCGCTCCCAACCCTTTATGAGAAGCGTCACAATAGACAACGAAGTCTTCGCTACCTTCAGGCAATGCCAAGATAGGAGCGCTACACAACATCTTCTTAAGTAATTGAAATGCTTCCTCTTCCTTATCTCCCCATTCGTATTTAACATTCTTTTGAGTCAACTTGGTTAACGGCTTTGCTATCTTCGAAAATCCCTCGATGAATCTTCGGTAGTAACCGGCTAAACCCAAAAATTGACGAACTTCCATCGGGGTTGTCGGTGCAGCCCAATCTTTAATAGCTTCAATCTTAGCGGGGTCTACATGTACTCCTTGTTTATCAATCACATGACCCAAAAATTGTACCGTTGGAATCCAAAATTCGCATTTGCAGAACTTGGCATACAGCTTCTCCCTCCTGAGCAATTCTAAGATGAGTCTTAGATGCTCCTCATGCTCTTTCTCACTCTTCGAGTAGATTAAAATATCGTCGATGAACACGATCACAAACTTGTCTAAGTAAGGCTTACACACCTGATTCATGAGATCCATGAATACCGCCGGTGCGTAAGTCAACCAAAACGGCATCACTTGGAACTCGTAATGCCCGTATCGGGTTCTAAAAGCCGTTTTCGGAATATCTTCCTCGCGAACTCTAAGTTGATGATATCCCGATCTCAGGTCGATCTTCGAATACACACTAGGTAACGGGTATCTATTCTTTACCGTTAACTTGTTCAGTTCACGGTAATCAATACACATACGGAATGATCCATCCTTCTTCTTCACGAATAAAACTAGGGCTCCCCAAGGTGAAGAACTTGGTCGAATGAATCCCTTCTCGGCTAACTCCGCCAGTTGTTTCGACAACTCTTCTAGTTCAGCTGGTGCAAGTCGATAAGGTGCCCGTGCCACGGGTGCAGCACCAGGTACCAACTCAATCTGAAACTCCACTTGTCTAGTGGGCGGGATTCCCGGCAAATCATAGGGAAACACATCCGGAAAATCACGAACGATGGGCACATCTTCAATGCGCTTTTCTTCCTTCACCTTCCCTTCTTTCGCAGATATTTGAGCTAAGAAAAGGTAACATCCTTTTTCCATTAGCTTCGGTATCTTAGTGCAAGATATGACCGCTAATCTGGATGAACTCCTCAAACCTTTTCTATCTCCTTGTATATATAAAATCTCCTTGCCGTAAGGTACACGCACAATCTTCTCATCGCAAAGTATGTGAGCACGATACTTCGACAACCAATCCATACCAACGATGATATCGAAACTTCCTAACGTGACGGGTAAAAGGTCTATGTTGAAAGGGCGATTCAAGAAATTCAATGTGCAGCCGCGAATGATGGTTTTAATCTTTTGTATTTTTCCGTTAGCTAACTCTACATCATATCCAATTCTAAGGCCATCGGGGGTTTTCCTAAATAGAGGTGCAAATGTAGTGGACACAAAACTCCTATCGGCACCAGTATCGAATAGTATGGAAGCATAACGATTATTGAGAAGGAACGTACCAGTAACGACGTTCGGGTCTTCTCCTTTCTCGTTTCCCATTGCATACACTCTCCCATGCGCAGCTCCTGCTTCCACACGTTGGTCCCCATTGTCATGTCGTCCACGGTTTCCTCCAGTTCCACGGTTCCCATGATTATATCCATTACCACCGGATCCTTGATCCCCTCGGTTCCCCGATTCCCTACACTCATTCCTATAGTGTCCCTTCTTTCCACATCCAAAGCAAGTAACATTCGCCTTACTCCAAGCTTCAGGAGTAGCTTGCACCATAGCAAGGGGTCGAGCCCTACAATCCCTAGCTATGTGTCCTCTCCTTGAGCAATTCTGGCACATCACATCACATCGTCCATGATGATTCTTGTAGCAACGACCACACTTGGGTGCATCACCGTTTTGATTCTTCTTATTCCCATCCTCCATAGCATAAGCCTTAGCAACATCTTGTCGCTTGTTACGGTGATCATTACCCTTAGAGTGATGGTCCCTTTTCCTCTTTCCATTCTTTTCATTCCCAGCTTCGACCAGTACTAACGAGTCCATCAATTGCTGAGCAATTCTGATAGCCTCACGAACGTTTGCAGGCCTAGCAGTAATCACGTCGTTCCTTGTAGCCACAGGCAACCCATCAGTATATCGCTCAATCCTTTGAGCCTCAGTCTTAACCAGATCCGGGCAAAGCAAAGATAACTCCTGGTAACGACGATTGTAAGTCATCATATCGGTACCCTTCACTTTGTGATTCCAAAACTCGATTTCCATTTTCTTAACCTCATTTCTTGGTGATGAGTGCTCAAACACTCATCATTTTTATCGTATCTAAACTGCCAAAACATCGAAAAACACTCAAAAACACATCAAAATGCAGAAAATATCCAAGGATCGTGTTTTATATGTCTCAAATGCAAAATGTTTAAAAACAGATTAAAAACGAACAAAGTTTGCATAATTGGCAGTTTCAGTCCCCCAACTTTCAAAGATTGACAAAACTAGCCCCTGGAATTCAAAAATGTGGATTTTTATCATTCAAGGTCCCTGAAATATTCTAAGTTGTCAAAAATGGTCCTTGAATGAATTTTTGGGCAAATGGCAGAAAAGGTCCCTCAACTTTTGGAAATTGTCAAAAATAGTCCTTGGGTATTTAAAAGTGGAAAATGGCATTTATGGTCCTTGTGTTATTGGAGTTTGGCAACATTGGTCCTTGAAGCAAAGTTTGGAAATATGGCAGATTTGGTCCTTGGTTTTTCAGTTTTTACAACAATGGTCCTTGGGCTAATGTAAGCTACAAACAAACACCCCAACTTATAAAACCCAAAACAGACATAAAACCAATTTCTTTGGCCCAACACCTATCCAAGCCCAAAATCCTTTAATAAAAACTTACCCCATTTTTACTTATTCAGGGTCAAACACACGGTCAAAACCACCTCCCTCCCAAACTCTCCCTTGTGCAAAACCACTCTCCCAAACCACTCACATGTGACCCTGCCAAGCTCCACCAACTTCATCATCACATCTAAACACTGCCACCCTACTCCTCCAAACATCCCAGTCCAAAAGTAATCCCAACTATACAAGTTATCACAGCTAATTGCTATCATTAGCATTTTGGCGCCAAAATCAACAAGTGGTCAAGATTGAGTTCAGAGGATCCAAAGGCTGAAATTGTTGCTGGGAAAAGACAAAGGGGTGCCCAAAACCCTAAAAAGTCCTATAAAAGGGTGCAATGTAGCAGCTTGAAGAGTATGCAGTTTTTAGCTTATTTTTAGTTAAGTCGTATTAATGAAAACTTTCAATTCATAAGTTGTAATTCTAGTTTGTAATCTGTTATCCTTAATTTAATATAAGTTTCAGTTTATAATCTTAAGTTATTGTACCATCTACAGTTTTATTGTAAAATTCTAGTATCTGCAAAAATTATGGTTTAAAAGCTTTTATTGTTACAAATGTCCCAAAAGCTCACCTAAGTTCTCAGTATTGTTAATTAAACATAAAAAAAAATAAAACTAAAAAAAAACCAAGTCTAGTTCAAATTCTCAAAAATCACAAAAATAATTGAAAAAAAAAATAAGAAAAGAAGAAAAACAAAAGAAGAAGAAGCTGGAGTATGGTTTAGAGCTCTATGGGGAGCATAGGAATGTGAATGAGACCTTTGTTACCTTGGTTAAGCTCTGGATCACTTTTCTAAGCAATTTCCTATTTTTAGCATAAGTTACTGTAGCATTGCTTGATTGATTGCTTATCTGATGTTTCTATGTTTATTGGGTGTAGCTGAGATAGATTGTTGCTTATTTTCGTGTCTTGATTATTTAGATCTCATTTGTGTAAATGTCATTAGTTTCACTGTCACATTTCTACAAAATGGATCAATGTACTCAAATGATTGTTTCTGCATAAAACCAACAGGTTCAATTTAGGATGCTTAATCATGATGCATTAGTATTCTGGCTTTAATCTCACTAAATCTTGTAAAACACAAAAACAGTCTCATTTAAAGAGGTGTTTGGATATGATGGTTGCTTGATGTTGTTGTTGGTGTTTTGTTAAATTCTTTGCATAAGGAGTATCCCTTAGGTGTAGTTAGGTCAGTGGTTGCATAATATAGGTAGTTTTTTTTTTACAAAAAGTCAAAAATAAGCTTAGTCCTAATTTTTGTCTGCTTAAGGAGTAATCTGTTCATACAATCCTGTCCATTTGTTGCATACTGAGTTTGAATTTGTGATTTTCATGCTTACACATGCTCATTTGACACCTAGTGATAATTTTGATCCATTGAAATTCATTTTAGTCAAAATTTCACAAAATCTCAAAAGTCAAAAAGTTTATAACTGTAAAATGGGATAAACTTTAATACTATGCACAGGGGTCATAAGAGGTTGAAATTAGTTGAATCTTGATGTTTTGTGTTCCTTTCTTGCCTGAGAACCTAAATCAACAAGAAAGTTGGGGTTTGGAACTCATTTGACCATAAAAATTTGGCCTGGAAGTTGCCCCTGTGAGCTTTTAAGTCCCCTGCTCCCAGCTTAACCAATTTGACCCATTTTCCTTGAAGCCACAGCTTGTTCAATACTTAGGTATTTTGTTTTATATTTGGTGATTTGTATAGCTTGATAGCCTATATTTTTGGACCCACCCTTTGATTGCCCTTATTAGCTTATTCTTTAGCTTATTTTGTACCATAGATTTGCCCTTGGCCATTACGTTTTTCTGTATGCATCAGGACACCACTGAGCTTGTTGATTTTTGCTTTAGTTTGTTAGTAGCTTGTTGATTTGTGATAACTAGCTTATGTGTGTTCACACACATTGTGTATGCTTGATTTATGTGATCTTGGATTACCTCATTGTGCTAATTTGCATAAGCTACCTATTTCAAAAACTCATTTTGGTGCTTAGCCTCACTGACCACCTTCCCAAGCCCACCACAGGCTCAATCATTAAACTTAGTCCCTGGTATTGGATGTTTTGGGAGCCCTCCTAGCAGGCTCTTTAGTTCCACTGTTTTTTTGAACCCTTGACCACCCCTGTGGGGCCTATAGTGGGCTGCAAGTGCCCACATTTGGCCTGTGTGGTCTGAGGGTATTTTGGATGTGCTTATTGTTGCTTATTAAGCTTTTTAATTCATTTTTCTTGTTGTTTTAGCATAATCTAAGTTCACTCAGCTTGTCTCTAGCCTGTGTTGTCTTTGGTTGTCAGCTTATGGCTTTTGGGATAGCTTTTCAAGCTAGAAATTCCTTTCAAGCCATAAACCTAAGCTGTTAAGCTCATAAGCTCAACCTGAGCTTATTTTTGAGTTCCATAATAGTTTTTTTCACAAAAGTCTCTCATTTCCAGTTTATAAATAGGTTGGTAAAAGAAAAAATCAAAAAAAAACATCATTTTAATTTTTAGTGATAGCTTCTATTTAATAGGATTTATCTATTTAGTTTATTTTCTAATTTTTTTATTAAGCACTTAGTTGTTTTCATATTTTTATTGAGTTCCTGGTATTACATAGTATTTGTATAAAAATTTTCATATTTTTCTCTTTTCATTTGGTAATTTTAGTAATTAAAAGTAGTCTAATTAGTTTTAATTGAAAAATCAAAAATAAAATCATTAGTTGTTATTTGTTAAGCCCCAGCATCTTTTTATATTTTACTTATGTTTTATTAGTCATAAAGTAATTTTAGAAAATAGTTTCTTAATTGTTACTGTTCATTTGCTATTATTCTTAATTAAATTAGTTTAATTAGCTTTTAATTAATAATTAAATAAATAAATTCTAAAATAGTTAATTTATAAGTTTAGGAACTTTTTATAATTTTTTTAAGACTTCTGTAGTTGTTAAATAGTTTTAGAAAAAGTTTCATAATTATCTAAATTAGTTTAGTATTTATTTTAATTTAAATTAGTAATTAATTAATATTAAATAATTAAAAAGTCAAAAAAATATTTTTCTTTTTCTTTAAATTTTCTTTTGTCATTATAATCTTAGAAAAGTTATTTTCAAATTTGTAGGACTTTATTTGCTCCCGTTTCACTTTTTATTTTGCGCGCTTGCGTTTATTTTAAATTCAAACGCGCGTTTTTAGATTTAAATCACGTTGCTAGGTTATCTGATTATCAGTAATTGTTCATACAGTGTTTTTAAGCCATTCTCAATCATAATCTCTTAGTGTAATCATAATAATCAAAATCCTGATCTTCCTGTTAAATCACCCGATCACAAGCACGTTTAAATACCATTCACACCTCGTTGGGAGATAACGACCCGGGGATATTCTATACTCCTTGGTTTAGTATTGGCTCAAGCTGTTTGACCTTGTTGACCATTGGTCAATATTGGTTGACTGTTCAGAGCCAATCAAATTTTGGCGCCGCTGCCGGGGAGGTGTGCGCGTATTTGCAGCGTCTTAGAGATTAGTGGTTTTTCACCATCATCACTGTAAAAATTCCATCACTTTTGTAAATTTTAAATCAGAAACATAAAAAAGTCATTAACACTTTTCCTAAAGTGTTAACAACAATCAAAAACAAACAAAACAGATCGTAACGTTTTCTATAGCGGATTTCTTTTTAGGTGATTCTTAAAGAAATACGATTTTGGTTAACGGTACGACACCAAAAATAATTCCCAAGGTTTTCACTCACACAAAAACTCAAAAACATTTTTCTTTTTCTTGTGAATAATAATTACATAAAAATAAACCGTCGCAAACCAAGACAGAACACCTACCAACTGGGGGTGTGAACATTAATAAGTTCCCAAACAAAAGATTAAAACTTGCCATTTTATCCTTGTGAGTGGTGTACCTTTTCTAAAGAAGCCATTCATTTGTGATTATTGGTTTAAGTTCACTGTTGATTTGCCTCGATTTTGTTTTGATTGGTTTTATCCCTAGTGCATGCGCACTCGTTCTTCTAGGTCTACGAGCCCATTACGCGAGCTTGTAAGAATTCCTCGAAGACACCGTAGACGTTCAGCACCATCAGTCGGATCTGAGATCCGCACTGTTTCCACAACTTCTGTCATCATGGCAGATCTTCCTATGAATGAGCTTCACCAAGCACCCATCGAGGGTTATGGAGATGCCATTGTTGTTCCAGCCACCGTGGCTGATAGTTTTGAGCTCAAACCTGGGTTACTTAATCTTGTAACCTCAAGTCAGTTCTATGGTTTTGAGAGGGACGATCCTCATGCTCACATTCGATGGCTTAACAAGATCACATCTACCATCAAATACAAGAATGTCCCTTCGGATGCAATCAAACTTCTTCTTTTCCCATTCTCCCTCGAGGGGCAAACCCGGTTTTGGCTTGAAAAACAACCCCCTCAGTCGATTGAAACATGGGAGGATTTGGTTAAGAAATTTGTGAATGAATTCTATCCTCCTTCCAAGACCACGAGTCTTAAAAATGAGATCATCAAGTTTACTCAGAAATTTGATGAATCATTTAGTGAATCGTGGGATCGTTTCAAAGAATTGCTTCGCAAATGTCCTCACCATGGTTTCTCCGAGTTGATGCAACTCGACACTTTCTACAATGGTGTGAGCCAAGCTGATCAAGATTCTCTTAATGCCTCCGTGGGAGGTAATTTCCTGAGTAAAACCACAAAAGAAGCTTTAGCAATCATCGAAAACAAATCTAAGGTCCGCACTACACGAAGCAAACCGGTTGTTTCCCAAGTGAGTGTTGCTCCTTCTTTTTCATCGCCCGTGAGTCAATCTAGCACTGATGCTAAGATTGACAAGCTCATGGAAGCCGTTCAAGCTTTGGTTCTATCTAACCAAAAGAAAGTCTCTTTCACTCAAACTTCTTCTCCTGCTGAAGTTAAAAAAGTGGAAGTCTGTGTTACATGTGGTGGTCCTCACGCATATTACAATTGTATGGCCACCGATGGTAACCCGTTTGAAGCTCATGCGATAGCCGATCCTTCCAATCAAGGAGGTAACCAATACCGTCCTCAGATGGACCCGAGCTATCGTCCTAACCACTACCCTGGACCACCTGGTTTTAATTAAAACCAAAATGTCCAAAACTGTAACCAACACCAAAACCAAAATCGAATGAACCAAGGTTATCAAAACCAAGGTAACTTCAATCAAGGTCACGGTTTCCAAAATCAAAACCAAGGTTTCCAAAATCAAGGTTTCCAAAACCAAGGCAACTTTAACAGAAACCAAGGTCAGGGTAATTTCAATCCTGGGTATTTTCATGGAAATAACCAAAATCAGGGAAATTTTCAAAACTAAGGTCCTAATCAAAACAACCGAGGTCAAAATTTTCCTAATCAAACTCAAGCCATTGTTCCTACTGGACCATCATCTGATGAGTTATTGAAACAATTCATGAAATCCCAAGAGGAAATGAATAGGTTGTTGGTCAGTCAGATCTCGGAATTAAAGAAGTCTTTAAATGATCGACCCTCGAGCACAGGTACTTTACCTAGCAACAAGATCGCTAATCCAAGGGGCGATGCAAAAGCGATCACAACCAGAAGTGGGGCTTCATATAATGAACCTGCGATTCCTACTACCTCTTCTTCCTCTCCTCCAAAGGTAGTGGAACGTGAACCTGAGGTGACAACGGACAAGGTGCAATCTCCTAGCTCACAAAGTACCGCACACGTCCATCCTCAGGATATTCCAGAAACCAGACGCAAACCTGGAGTTGTCTTTGATCCACCAGTAACTCCAGTTGACAACCCTAAATCCAAAACTTTTATTCCTTACCCATCACGTCTCAATGAACAAAAGCTTCACGAAAAAGCTAGTCACCAAATGGATAAATATTTCCAAATATTTCAAGATTTGCATTTTGACATAAGCTTCGCGGATGCTATCATCTTGATGCCCAAATTCGCATCCACAATCAAAAATCTGTTGAGTAACAAGGAAAAGCTATTTGAGATGGCTAGAACTCCTCTGAATGAGAACTGCTNAATTAAAGAAGTCTTTAAATGATCGACCCTCGAGCACAGGTACTTTACCTAGCAACAAGATCGCTAATCCAAGGGGCGATGCAAAAGCGATCACAACCAGAAGTGGGGCTTCATATAATGAACCTGCGATTCCTACTACCTCTTCTTCCTCTCCTCCAAAGGTAGTGGAACGTGAACCTGAGGGCCCTAAATCCAAAACTTTTATTCCTTACCCATCACGTCTCAATGAACAAAAGCTCCACGAAAAAGCTAGTCACCAAATGGATAAATATTTCCAAATATTTCAAGATTTGCATTTTGACATAAGCTTCGCGGATGCTATCATCTTGATGCCCAAATTCGCATCCACAATAAAAAATCTGTTGAGTAACAAGGAAAAGCTATTTGAGATGGCTAGAACTCCTCTGAATGAGAACTGCTCAGCAGTTCTTTTGAAAAAGCTTCCCGAGAAGCTTGGAGATCCTGGAAAATTTCTAATTCCATGTGTTTTTCCGGGTATGGTTGAATGCTTCGCCTTGGCCGATCTTGGTGCTAGCATTAACCTGATGCCATATTCTGTGTGGAAGAAACTTTCTCTTCCCGAGCTTACTCCTACGTCCATGACTCTTGAGCTTGCCGATCGTTCGATTTCTCGTCCTCTTGGCATTGCTGAGGACGTATTTGTGAAAGTAGGAAAGTTCCAATTCCCAGCAGATTTTGTGATTGTTGACTTTGATGCCGACTCAAGGGTTCCTCTCATTGTTGGAAGAGGATTCCTAAGAACGGGTCGTGCTCTCATTGATGTATTTGAGCAAGAAATCACATTACGTGTGGGTAATAAAGCTATCACCTTTAACCTTGACCAAACTTTGAGGTACTCCTCAAATTATGACTCTGAATCGGTTAACCGAATAGGTGTCATTGATGTTGCTTCAGAGGAGTACTCTCAAGAAGTTCTTGGTTATGTTCATAATTCTTCGAGTGGTGATCCCACTCCATCTTCTCATCCTATCATTGCCGACTCTTCCCTTTCTCTCACTCCGTTTGAGGGAAGTGACTTCATTTTGGAAGAGATCGAAGCTTTTCTCAAAAGTGATTCAGTTCCTGAGGGAATTGATAACAGTGAGATTGATCCGGAGGGAGATATTCTTCTTCTTGAGAAATTGTTGAATCAGGACAATTCTCCTCCACTCCCTCCCATAAAAGTTCATAATGAGGAAATCAAGTCTGTTGAGAAAACTGATGAATTTCCCGAGGTCGAGCTCAAGGAATTACCACCTCATCTTGAATACGCCTTTTTGGAGGGTGATGATAAATTACCCGTCATAATTGCGAAAGATTTAAGTGATGAGGAGAAAACTGCGCTCATAAAGGTTCTAAAGTCACACAAGCAAGCAATTGCTTGGAAATTCTCCGATATTAAGGGTATTAACCCGAAATTTTGTACACACAAAATCTTGATGGAGGATGACTTTAAACCCGCAGTTCAACATCAAAGGAGGGTAAATCCAAAAATTCACGAAGTAATCAAACAAGAGATTCTAAAACTTCTTGATGCTGGATTGATTTACCCTATCTCTGATAGTCCTTGGGTGAGTCCCATTCATTGTGTTCCTAAGAAGGGTGGCATAACTGTTGTCACGAATGAGGAAAACGAGTTGATTCCAACTCGATTGGTTACGGGTTGACGTGTATGTATAGATTATAAAAAGCTCAACGAAGCCACCCGTAAAGACCATTTTCCTCTACCCTTCATGGACCAGATGCTCGAGAGATTAGCAGGGAATGAGTACTATTGTTTCCTCGACGGTTTATCGGGTTATTTTCAGGTCCCCATTGATCCACAGGATCAAGAGAAAACTACCTTCACGTGCCCTTATGGAACTTTTGCCTACCGTCGTATGCCATTTGGCTTATGCAACGCTCCTGGCACATTCCAAAGGTGCATGACGTGCATATTTTCTGACATGATCGGGAAAACAATGGAGGTATTTATGGATGACTTTTCGGTCATTGGGGATTCGTTCCAATCTTGTCTCTCCCACTTGGAAAATATGCTAAAACGTTGTGAAGAAACAAATTTGTGTCTCAACTAGGAGAAGAGCCATTTTATGGTCAAAGAGGGCATTGTCCTCGACCATAAAATTTCAAAAAACGGGATTGAAGTTGACAGAGCCAAGGTTGATGTCGTCGCAAAATTACCTCATCCAACTACCGTCAAAGGTATTAGGAGCTTTTTGGGTCATGCCGGTTTTTACCATAGATTTATTCAAGATTTTTCCAAAATCGCCCGACCTATGACCTATCTCCTCGAGAAGGATGCTCCTTTTATCTTCTCACCCGAGTGCATTGAAGCTTTTGAAACTTTGAAGAAAAAGCTTACTGAGGCACCGATTCTTGTTGCCCCCGATTGGGACTTGCCCTTTGAACTTATGTGTGATGCTAGTGATTACGCAATAGGGGCAGTCTTGGGGCAACGCAAATCAAAACACTTTCAGCCGATACACTATGCGAGCAAAACAATGACCGAGGCTCAGAATCATTACACCACCACTGAAAAAGAATTATTAGCAGTGGTGTATGCCTTTGAAAAATTTCGGCCATATTTGATATTGACCAAATGCATAGTGTATACGGACCACTCGGCTCTAAAATACCTCTTTGCAAAACAAGATGCAAAGCCGAGATTGCTTCGCTGGGTTCTCCTCCTACAAGAATTTGATATCATTATACGTGATAAAAAAAGGAGCTGAGAACCTAGCTGCTGATCATTTGTCCCGATTAGAGAACCCACACCAAGATGTGTTCAAGAAAAAGAAAATAAATGAAACATTTTCTCTCGAGACACTAAGTGCGGTTGCTTTTCGTGGAGATTCTACCACCCCATGGTTTGCTGATTTCGCAAATTACCATGCGGGAAACTTCATAGTTAAAGGGATGTCGTCCCAACAGAAGAATAAGTTCTTTAAGGATGTTAAACATTACTTCTGGGACGACCCCTACTTATTCAAAATCTGTGCCAATCAAGTCATCCGGCGATGTGTTTATGGTCAGGAAGCCAATGACATTCTCAAGGCTTGCCATGCTGGTCCCACGGGGGGCCACCATAATCCAAACTACACCGCCAAAAAGGTGTTTGATTCGGGATTTTATTGGCCCACGATATATAAGGATGCCCAAGAACTAGTCAAATCTTGTGACGCTTGTCAACGTCACGGGAATCTTTCACAAAAGAATGAAATGCCACAAAATGCAATTCAAGTTTGTGAAATCTTTGACGTATAGGGCATTGATTTTATGGGGCCATTTCCGTCATCTCATGGAAATAAGTACATACTCATGGCTGTTGACTATTTGTCAAAATGGGTTGAAGCGAAAGATTTACCCACCAATGATGCCCGAGTAGTTGTGAAATTTTTAAAAGCTCTTTTTGCTCGATTTGGAACTCCACGTGCTATAATTAGTGATCGTGGTACGCATTTCTCCAATGACAAATTTGATAAAGTCATGCAAAAGTATGGTGTAACTCACCGTCTTTCTACTGCGTACCACCCTCA